>PQWD01009855.1:0-245548 GCA_019425675.1 Leucinodes orbonalis | reverse complement strand
GTTAATAATTGTTTATGTAAAATAGTCTATTGTAAGCAATTGTTTCCTACTATAATAACAATTAAGTTGGTAGCAAACGAAACGTCAGCATGTATTAGGTCTTCTTGACAAGTCTAACACTTTAACATTTAAAAAATTAAATTTGAACTAGTATTAAAGCAGACCTGTTCCGCAATGTCGGCTAGCCGCATTACAGCCACGCCCACAAGCCGATCCTCTCGCGCGAAACAATAATCTCGAACACACACGTGCAGCTCGAACAGCTCCAACTGTTCCGTCGCGCTCACCATGCTGGATACAAAGACGAAATGTAGTACTCTTTTTTCTTAAATACTCTTTATTTTATTTTAACAGGGTGGCCTACAGCTATAGTTACAATATACAGTAGAACGCCGATTAACCGAATCGCCAATTATCCGAAACGGTCCTAAGCCTCTATTATCGTTGGGAATTTTTACATTTGTATTTTTGATAAGCCTGATGGGTTGCAATTTATCTGATCGAGATGTTCAAGTGAGAGTGATTGTGAACTGTGTTTGTTAAACTTAATAAAGTTTATTCGATGTGTGACAGTTCATTTTTCTTTATTACCATGTATGTCCGACTATCCGAATTTTCTATTATCCGAATCGACCCCGGTCCCAATTAATTCGGGTCATCGGCGTTCTACTGTACATATAATATAAACATAACAATAAAGAGCCAATTACAAACCCCCACAGGTAAGTAATAACGATGATCTTAGAGATTAACGTGCTTGCCCCCACTTTTTGGTTGGAGCATTATGATGTTGCTATTTTTTATCTTCCACGGCTGTAATCTCTTAGCGATAAGAACTGCATGCTTAATAGGAACTTTTTGAATTCTCGTATAAATGGTAATTTGAATTTGAATACGAGATTCAAAAACAAATTTGGTATAAATATATAAGCCATATCTGAAAGTTCATTAAAAGCTTCTTATTTGTTTTACAATTTTTAGATCTTTTATAACCAATAATAATTGTAAGACAACAATACAACGAAAAATCTGTTCACACCTACATAACGATGAGTAAATCAAAATAAACAAATGAAAGATGTCCAAACGAATAGTTATTCATAGCAAAACTGATGTAATTTTTTTATTTATAACTAACACCAAAAATAACTGGCAGCCAAATTCCACAAGATGAATCATTAGTAGTAGGTGTGGTAGATGGCACATGATAGCTTTTAATTTTACTCTGGTCTGGTGTATCTGTTTCTGGCTCTTATCACTAACATTTTTTTAATTATTACAGATACTATTTTGATCTATTTGGTGCCACCAAATAGATCAAAATAGTAAGTACGTCAGTAAGATATTGTCATGAATAAATCAAGGTGTAGTTTACTCTTGTACTAGTTACTTCGTGCTTTTTTTATTTATCAATAACGTCTAGGAAGAATTGTGCATGAAAGTAAGTGTTACTGTCAGATTTAACATTTGTCAATTTGTTTTACAACTGTCCGTGACCCATTTATGAAGTCGTCAAAGAAAGATGGAGATTTTCAAACATTCGTAAAACAATGATACTTTATATAGAACTGAAAAATGAATAATATTCGATGTGCGGTCAAAGTCAACATTTTAACTTAAAATAATATTTTATTGAAAAATGGTTGGGGAAAGATTACTGCCTTGTGGCACTCCATAGGAGGAATTCTTAAATTTATTTGATTGAAAGTCGCAAATAATTTTTAAATAATACGTTTTCAGGTTATGTTGAAAGTATAAAGAAACAAGGACACTATATGGTGCATGTGAATGTACTATTAAAAACATGTATTTACACATATACTTACAAGTGGAATGTCTCGTTGAACTTGGGACTCCAGTTATTGCTCTTTGACTTGGTGGCGAATTTCCTCTTCTTGTCAGCGAGGTGCGGCCCAATTAGGTTCACCTCGATGAATGGACGGAACATGCCGCTTGCTATCACCCATTTGAGGTCGTTGGCGGCTACCACTGAAAAAAAATATATATTATAAAGAATCTTTCTCGGTTTGGTATAAAAGGCTAATAAATATCAGGCTTATAAGCTAAAATTAACAGGGACTGAAAGTAGTTTATCTGCTACAAAAAATCCGCCCTCAGAACAGAAAGGCTCTGAAGATACAAAATATTATTGACATTACCTATAACTGTTAACAGCAGTATCAAAAGGAGCTAATAGAGTGTTTTATGTATACAGTATATTTATGAACTTATTGATTCCTAAAACTCTGTATTTTAGCTATCTGCACTTCCTAAATCTTATGCCGTAAAATACACCCGTAACTTTATTAATATTAAGGGGAATAAAATAAGATTGAGCTACCACATAGACGAAACTATAACCAATGTCCCAGTTCCCTTTATTGACTAATAAGAAATTATATAATACTGTCACAAACCTTTAACAGTGATCTTGTGTTCACCAGTACCGGGATGAGTAAACAAGTCGACTTGTAGAGACACTTCTCCTACACTGCCCTCTTCTGCAACAGCTGCGTCTGTTATGATAAAATTAGTACTCTTTATATTCTTGCCACTTTAATAATCCTTTGAACTGCAATAATCTTTTAAACATACAGTGCAAGACTAGTAACATAAACCAATTTTAAAAGATTTTTTTTAAATTTTTAGGTATGCAGGAGAAAATTGATTAAAACGTACGTATACCGTACAGCCTGGTTTAAACCAATACGAAGCTTGAAGTCAAATGGTTTCTATTCCTCTATAACTTTATTTTAAATTTGTATTATCGGTTGATATATACGTTGAATATTATATTGATTCGATATTATGAATAAATTGTATGAAATATACAAGTATTTTCATATGTGTTTAAATACTTATACAAATAGATAGGTTTATTACTTAACCAAGCTTTGTCCTTTACCTTGATTCTGCTGACTTGTGACGAAGGTTCTTATCAATGTGTCAGTGGTCTGAGTGTATAAGCTCAAAGCGTATCTCAGTGACTGCAGCTCGGACTCTTTTCTAAGAACGTCTTCTTGAGCCCATTGCCTCCAGCATGGAAGTACAGTTTGATGGTATCCAAAGCAGCGTCAAGAACTGCGCATTGCTTCGGCGTTAAGCTCTTCTCAGCCGACAAGTGCTGTAAATATAATGGGGATAGTAAAAGAATAAATAAAACTAAAAGTTGAAGAATTCTATCAATTTGTCGACTCGAATGATTTCTCTAGAAATCATAACCATTTACCTCTTTCGAGATGTCCATGACTCCTGATAAAGCGTGCTTTACGTCTTGCTTGCCGACAGTGCTCTTGAATAGTTGTGTCATGTCTTCAATTTTCGCGTTCGCTGCTAGATTCTTTGCATTGTTCGTCAAGTTCTTCAGCATCATCTAGAAATATAAAAGTTCATAGGTATTTACAGAAATGCTCATAGATTATTGTTTTACTTTGAGTCTTACTTTTACGCCTAGGAATACACGTAATGACACAAACAATGACCTAAATTCAATTAAATGAGCAGAAAAAAGTTGTATGTCTTGCAACCATTTGTATCAAGGTACGATTTTGAATAAAAGTCTCTTTAAGGAGAAAACTTCTACTCGGAGAAGGAGCTATGGATTTGTAGGTGGCTTGAAATTTGAAAATTAAGGCCCGTATTTTAAACGAACTCAAGCAATGATCTTTCCTTGAATAAAGTTAGAAAGGGATAAATAGCGCCATCCCTTCCTTTCTCTTTTAAGTAAAGTTCAACGTTGAGTCTCGTTCTAGAAAACAGGCTTAATTATAGTATTGCAGCAAAATTATAGTAAGTATTCAACCATCATCGAGATGATAAATCATACGTACCGTCTTGTCAGTCATTGGCGGAAGAACAACAGTCTTCTCGAGTATCTTCATAACGATCTTCCATAATTCCTTAAGCAATCGCTTGAGCACAGTCTTCTCGCAGGATTCCGCATACATCGTGAGTGAGCCATCCTAAAAATATCAAAATGATTAATTTATGGCTCTTATAGAAAAGCATCTGGGTCCACAATCATCTGCTATTACTCCATAGCAGTTACCCGTATGCTTTAAGAAACTGTACTCTGGAATTTAGGGTGTAGCAGGCAGTAAAATTGTGAATTATTACAATAGGATAACTCGGGTCCCATTGCAAAACCACAGTGGTACTAAAATGGTAATAAACCATATGAAATATGAACCCGTTCGAATTAGTAGGCAAAATTATAGGAAATCTATTTTTTATTATGAGATTCATATTGTATCTAAACAAACGAGCGAATCTTATCACTTCTACTTAATGGAGTCATTAATATGGATAAGACTTTGATATTTACTTGAGCACAAATTGGAACTATGTCAGGCTTATTTGCTTACAGAGAATTTAGGCAAATAATGCTTTTAATTTTCATAAGGCTTTTGGCTTTCATAAGGCATTTAACCCGCTAGCGCTTAAGGTAACTGTCTCTCTGACTCAATTAACTCAATTCAAACTCAGTCGAGTTTACTCAATGGATCTACACCCATTAAGCAAACTACTAGTAAATTAGAATTGAACTTACCAATATATCCATGAGAGGGCGCAACACCTCGTCAGCCTCGTGGTGGGCAGGTGGTTGTGGCGCACCAGGCGCTCCACCACCACCCACTTTCTGTAAAAGCTCTCCCAACTCTTTCACACTGGCCGTGATACGTGTCTCTAAGCTGTTAACAAAAATAAAAATCATAATGGCTTTCCAACTATAAAAAACATGAACTAAATTATTTAATTTGTCAAACATATTTTTGTACACAATAGAATTTATTTTGATGAATGCTGAAAATGTTTACCGCATTGACTTACTATATCAGTTACTGTTGTTCTATAAATAAAATATGTATTCTGACGTCTATCTACCTGTACTATAAACAAAAACTTTTGTTCGCTTTGTGTTATCTGTGGTGTTACATAGCAACAATACTTAGTTCTCATTTTGTTTTTGTAATATTTACCTGATAGCAAACATGGAAGCTAGCTCGTCCAATGTGCTGTTGAGGCTCTGCTGCAGGTCGTGTAAGATATCAGCAGCATCCCGTTCTAATTTCGAACCGCCCATCGCTTCAAACATCTTCTCGAGTTGGACTCTAAGTTGCTGAATATTGTTCATCAGGATACATGCCTGAAGATGAAATATGTCGCTTGAAAATTTTACAAGGAAATATAAAAAACAGAAGATATATATATTTTGTAGTTTTTCGTCTAAATCATACGAATTCGAATATAGCAGGTTAGTGAATTGTGCCCAAAGTCGATAAGTTACTGAATAATTTTAGACGTACGGTATAACTTATAAATTCTTTCATCATCATCAGCTCACTAAACGTCCCCACCGAGGGGCACGAGCCTACCCGTATAGGATGATTAGGCCTTAGTCGTCCACGCAGGCCCAGTGCGGATTGGACGACTCTAAATTCTTTATTACGACTAAACATCTACGTAAAGATGTAATAAATTTAGATGATTTTTATTATTTTTGTAATAGACATGTGAGAGCGTCGGTGGCTCAATGGTGTGGACTGTCGCCTTCCTACCGGGAGGGCTGAGGTTCACATCCCGACACGTACCAATGTGTTTTCTAATTTTCGAAAATATATGTACGTTATCTGACGCTCTTACGGTGAAGGAAAACATCGTGAGAAAAGATTCGAAGGTTGTGTGTGAAGTCGTCCAATCCGCACTGGGCCCGCGTGGACGACTAAGGCCTAATCACCCTATACGGGTAGGCTCGTACCCCTCGGTGGGGACGTTTAATGAGCTGATGATGATGATGATGAGACATGTTGAAATCTACGAGTATTAAATTAACCCTTTGTATTGCCGTAGTTTCATAAATTCAACTGGGATCCTACCGGAAAAGAGGTTAAACGAACCTTACTTAAAATGTATTTCGTTATAATCATCAAAAGTTACAAACCACTCTCTCTTCCTTCAGATGTTCCGGGAATTCCTTCTTGACGATGTCAGCATACGCGACTAGCACTTTCACGATCGTCTTGGCAAACCGCTTCATATACCGCTTCCATATTTCGGGATCAGGACACTGCAGCTTGGAGACCACATCGAAGCATTGCGTCAGTTGTGTGAAAACATCCACCACTGAATTACTGAAGAGCACGTGCTCGCTTGATTTTTGGAACTGCAAAGAATATGTTAAAGATATTAAAAATATACTTACACTTAGATATTTTATTTTTTTACACATATAATACATAGAAAACACCCACACCAATCCAAACAGACATGGTCATTCACATTAATGTTTGTAATGTTTGAACCCTTGGTTTAAGAGCCATCATCTCAAGCTTTTTCACCACACTTTTTTTAATATTCTTTTTAACACATTTTTTAATATTTTTAATATTCTTTTTACCACATTTTTTTAATATTCTTCTGACATATTATGGAGTCATGACGAATTCATTTATGTTACATCCAGCGGAAGACAAACTTGGAGAATATTTACCGCAAGGAGTGGATAAAAAGAGGCTAAGAGGTTTAGATCACTGGTAACCACTACAAGCGCGTTTGCTTCACTTCAACTGGGTTTTCTAAGGAATTGTTCCAGTACTAAAAGACGATTCCAGCCAAAGCTTGGATCTCTTGCGGTAAGTTCAATTGAATGAAGAATGTTAGGAATAACAACGTATAAAGACGATGTTGTTATATACTACTTTGCAGGTTAAAAGAATAAAATGAGTGTAGCATGATCGTGAAGGTGGTTTTATCGCTGCAGAATAAATATAATAGAAACAGACATGTACACATGCAAAAATGCTTTGCACGGGGATTGATCCATTGATCTTGTAGCCTATTTCAATCATTTCACGAAATGTGTCGTCATCAAATGTGAATAGCTTAGTATCTTTATTTGTATTAACTTACTCCGTCTCTCTTATCCCTGTTAAAGGCTCCGTTGAGATACTCCAAAGAGACGTCATCGTTCTCGTTAAGCCACTGCATGACGAAGGGCTCAAACCAGGCAGGATATTCCGGCACTGCTCCGCAGTATGGAGGCACGTCTTTGACGTAGTTTGTATGAAGCCATTTCACCTGGAATATGACGTTTTATTATTTATTTTAGTAGTTTAAAATATCTGGTATCAGTTAGATCAAATTATTGTGTGTATGTAGTTGATTTGTGTTAAAAATATTATTTTATATGATAATAATATTTTAAACACAAATCACTTCGTTTGAAATTTCAAGAAACGAGGTTTTTTTTAAATTTCATACGAAGGAGTGATTTATTAAGGTTGGAAAATAATGCTTTGTTTTATTTTATTCAATAGATTTATTATATCTATTATTTAAAAGTATCCATAATAAACCACAAAGTAGAGTTATGTTATATAGCACCTGAGATTCTTAAATTAATGCACTATACGCAATTGAAGAGGAAAAGTTTCATGAAGTTATTCTACAGTTTTCAACAACAGCGGGAAGTTGTATCAATTCACCGTAGCGGCAAAGTTATATTAAGCGACCAGTTATCTAATAACAAACCTTAAAGTGAAGATTCATGTAAGCGGAAGACTTGCAAAGCCTGTGTTGTTCATGTTCTTCAAGCGCATACTTCATATCGACAGCAAACAGAGACCACATAGTTGCTGCAGATAACTGAAAAAATAAAATATCTTCGTTTAAACAATAATATTAAAATCATAGTAGCTTCACAATTCGCTGCTAGATGCATGACTTATTTAAGTAATTAATTTCTAAATGTGTTATTGAATAAAATATCATTGATATACGTTGCACTTAATATTATTATTATAGATTTCTCTTACGAGTAAATGACACACTCAGTCTAAACAGATAACACCTTGATGAAAAGAAAAATCTTAATCCCTGTAAATCTTACTCTTCTAACGGGTAACTTCTAGTAGATCCAAACTTAATAGTTAGTTGTAATTCAAAACTGTGTTGTGAGAACTTATTTAATGAAGAATTGTTTCAATTATGATTACTTATTATAATCGTTCAAAATATTTACCGAGATACCCGAGTTTTATAAGTAATGAGATTATACGATCTTATAGCTTACTTAAAAAGGTCTAAAAATAGTAACATAACATTAATCTTACCTGTCCAATATTCAATTCCTGCGGAAATTGATTGAGAACCGGAGCGTAGCTGTTTCTGTCCTCTTCTATCACTGATACAATGAGTGCAATGAGCTTATGCCAGAAGTCCACTGAGTCCAGCTGCGGCCCGTGGTCTGATGGGTCACGTTTTGCTTCGTTTGGATCCACCTAGATATTAACACAACTACTGGTACAAATATGACACTCAAAGAATGATTCTGAATAAAAAGTTTTGCAAACTATGCAGATAGGTACCACGCAATGATATTCTGTACATGAAAAGGTAGATACGCCATCAGTGCCTTAAAAACGAACCGCCAATAAGAATATAGTTGGCTCTTTGCTTAGGTAAATGTACGCTCATTCGAAATATGTGTGTGTGTGCTGGCGCTGCTTTCGGAACATGCTTTTCAGCTATTTTGTGAACATATCACGAATCTATAATTTTTACATCATTGGGTACACGGTACTTTTTGAATTCAATACTTTGAAATGTTTAACACCTGAGGTAAACGGGACGAGCAGGTTCGCCTCACGGTAAGATATAGTGTTAAAAGAAACCAATGATCGTAGATAGTGATAATTTACTGTTTACACTGCTGGGCACTCGTAACCCAAAATTTGAACGTTGTCAAAGGTTAATACGAGTAAGAACATCAAGCTACCTTACCTGAAATTCCCTGTTGTAGAGCTCGTAACAATTCTCAAATAGAAACTGATATGTTGATCTAAGGCAAGCCTTTACGCAGTCTTTAACTACAGTGCTGGCGCGAGGTGGGCTACTTAGCTCTTGAACCTGGAATATGTTAAAAATAATTAGTACGTTTCTAATGACGTAACAAAAAGAAGAATCGCTTTGAAAAACGTCAATCCGTTCATGTTAAACAAAACCTCGATAAAATAAATTTGTTTGTGTTTTTTTTTTCATAATTTTGCTGCGATAGGTAAAACTCCATCCAATGAAACATTACACCCACCTTCATCCTAAAGAAAGTTATGCTTGTCAACAAATCGACTGTAGATTTGAGATCCATGAGCTTCTCAGCACTAGAGGCAGGGAAGTTATTCCTGTACATCGACAAGTCTATCCGCAGCGAATTGTGCAGCTGGTCTAGGAGTTTGACGAACTTTTCTTTCTATAAAAAAAATAATAACATTTTATTGCATAAACTTTGTATTGTTCCATTGTTAAATGAATTTTATTTCTTAACTACCTAAATACCTAACGTTGTTAACGCCATAAGCAAAGTCTCTTGCTATTTCTTTGGTTGTATTTTGTGTGTTACCATCTTTCAATATATTGATGTTCAAAGCGGCAAGTCGCCTGACTAAATACCTGGGCACTTGCCCAAAAACATAGTTGCCTATACTTTACAAATTAAATAATAAGCTCTTTGTAGTATAAGTTTCAAAACACTATGAAACTAAGACAACGATAGACGCTTTACATCGTATGAACTTTTGCATAACTAACTACAATTTGAATAAAAACCTGTACTGTATATTTAGGGATCCCTGGCAAGAATCACTTCACTTTTCAATAAATATAGAACACTTACCCCAAAGTTTGAAGCAGCAAACCGGTCTGAGGCAGAAACAGCTGAAGATGCGGTCGTGTGAGCATAGTAGCGTTATGTTGGCCAGGAGAGTTGACATGACAGCGGGTACGCCAGCGCACAAGTACTTCGTGGACAAGCAGTGGAAATGCCTGGAACAATTATCTTAGACTTAGTTCCGAGTTTTAATTATTTGCAATTAAATTAATTTTGTAATGTATTATTCGGATGTCGGGCGCAGTACGGCGTTGAGAAAATTATATCAGTTGTTGGTCTCCATCAAAGCCGCTCTGTCATGGTCAGGCGTATCACTTTACTAAGTTACTAAGGCGTAACACGTCACTCACCATCAGGTGAGTGTCTTGACCGTCTGTACATTTTGTTACGTAAATGACTTAAAGCACTAGTGGCTACGTACTCTCGAGTATCACAACTAAGTAATTTTTGGGTCTCTATGGTTGTTTAAAGGTGTTGTGGATTTTTCTCGTCAAAAAGAAATTCCGGACCATTACTAGACTAGTTTTGTGAGTATTGAATGTTCAGATCACTTTTCGGTGGGAATGGCTTGGCGTACGATCATCATAATAAAACCTGTTTTCTTGAATAAATAAAAAATACGGACGGGTGTTGGAATTTATAAGGAAAATAAGATAAATCTAGCTTCTCTTGCTAGTACTTAAATGATCACAAGTGTAGTGAACGACATGGGAATGTATTAAAATATTGATTTTAATGTAGATATTTAAACATCGGTTCTAATTTTTTTAACTTTAATAAAATAAAGGTAATTATTTGTATGTAAAACAATTGTGAACACACAAAATATATTTATGACTATCTGAAAGTATTATACATTAATGCACTAAGATTAAGATATTCATCTATCATTGTAGTCTGTAATCCAATCTGATGAATCTATGCAGTAAAAATGATTCATATACTTTAAACAAATATATTCAAAATAGGCAAGAACACAATCTAACCTAACTTACGCAAATATTTCTAACATCAAAACCCAACTAACTCCCCACGACCTAGTAATCAATTTTGACTTAACTGTTTTTGGTGTCTGACGTTATGAAAGTTACATTATCCCTGTTATGTAAGACTATATATACATACAGTAAGAGGCCTATTTTAACGTTACCTTGTTTGCAATAGTACCGTTTATCGACCATTCGGCGAAGATAACGTTACCGACCTTAGTATGGGTCGGATATCAAAATAAACCGCTGAGCTGTTGCCAAAGGAGCCATACTTGTAACTACTTAGCAGATTACCAGTACCTTTAATTATCTGCGTGTGTTAATGGCGCCTATATTCATAGAGAAATGTCTGTGTTTAACAATATGATCTTGTAAATTATCTTGTAATATTATCTTAGAACTATTAAAATTAATTAAACCACATATTTTAAAATTTATAACAGTGCATTGCCTCATATTATGTTATACATAATTGTTCAAAGATCTATTTTTTTGAATTATTTTTATTACAAAAGAGGTTTTGAAAGTGCGTAAGTCGATAAATCTAAGTACGTCACGTTATAGTGTTTTAAAGCAATAAAATATAATATAGTATATATTATTTAATCTGTGATATAAGTAAATAAAAATTTTATTTGTAAAAAAATTTAAAAATGAGCTTATTAGATTTGCTACCAAAATCTATTTCATTGGCAGACACCAAAAACCAACGATCACATGTATTTTAAAAATCGTACAGGAAACCAAATCAAAAATATCCACTTACGTCATAGCTTGGTAGATGGCTTCGATGCCGTATCTCATCGCGAACTCGTCCACAATCTCCTCAGGGTTCTCATTGAAGTAGACCTTCCAGGCGTCGTCTCCTCTTGCAGCTGGTAGAGTCACCGCACCGCCATTCTCTTCACATAGGTAGTGGAACAGGTTTTCGTGAAGGCACGTGTACTGAAACAAAAAGGAAAAATGTTAACTTTAATGGTTATAGGCTGAGGCTATTTGTATTTATTCAGGTGTTTTGGACATATGTAGCTAGAGTTCTTGTATATTATATGTGGATAAAAATAGGATGTTTCTGTGGCATTGAAGATATATTTTTTAACATGACTATAAACCCAACCCATTCCTGTAATAACTTTTTATTTTTTAAGGGTGCAGGCAGTCCATGGAGGCCATACCAACCCTGGATAGGAAACTGTCTAGGCGTCTTCTACGCATGAACAGAATTTAGTGCGCAGTGTCCAGTGAAGGGGACCATCACTGGACACTGCGCACTAAACAAACACTTCTACACACTAGGTATCACGGACAATCCTTTATGCAGAGCGTGCATGGAGGAGGAGGAAACGGTGGCGCATGTGTTTTTTAGGCCCAGATCCGCAGGGAAACTATCGGCTCACCGGTAGCAGTTGCGGACGCCTTGAGGAGACCGGGAAGACTAATCTTTTTTTGGAGGGAGGTGGGCTGGCTGGAGTGACCAGAAGGCCGCCATGGCACAATGGTCCACTGCACGGACTAAATGCGGAAACCAAGACCACTAACATAGAACTTTTTATGAACACCTTATTATTTTATATTATCTGAAATTATAAGGGAGTGTCGGTGGTTCATTGGTGTGGACTGTTGCCTTCCGATCTTGAGCCTTCGCACTCAAGTCCCGCCCCGTACCAATGTACTTTTGATTTTTTAAATAATTATATGAACACTATCCGACGCTGTTACGAGAAGAGAAACTTGAGGAAACCTGCGCACGCCTGCGAAGTGATTCAAAGTGCGTGAAGTCGACAATCCGGTGGGGACGTTTAATGAGCTGATGATCCAAAATTAATCTAATTATTGCTTTTTTTGGGACTTTAAAGATGTCAACCTTAATGTTTCATATTTAGATATATGCCTTACATTACAGAGTACCTTTGTGACGGAATAGTTTCGATAAGTCACGCTCAAAGAATTTAAAACTTCATTGTATTACCAATTAACAATAATATCATTCCAAGCTCCCACAATCCGTGTTGATGTCACCAAAGACGTTATGGCGAGATAGTCTACTGATAAGTAAGGTTAGCTTGGGTCATCTAAGCCTTGTACTAAATAGGAGCCCATAAAGTAAGTTTACCCGTCACAAGTCGAAAGTATGTCGGACACCACAGCCTTGTTTGCA
This sequence comes from Leucinodes orbonalis, assembly GCA_019425675.1. Classification (NCBI taxonomy): domain Eukaryota; kingdom Metazoa; phylum Arthropoda; class Insecta; order Lepidoptera; family Crambidae; genus Leucinodes; species Leucinodes orbonalis. The sequence goes on along the minus strand of PQWD01009855.1, from coordinate 232,737 downwards.
ATGATGCAGGTTATACCACAAACATGTAAAATATTTGTAAGAGCTTATAATAATGCATGTTAGGACACATATCTACAGGTCCTATAATGTGAAAACTAAATCGAATGCAATTTAACGCCTCAGAATACAAAACCACAAACCTATTTTCATAGGTTGAAATTCCGTAGTAAATTACGTCTATAAATTCGTGACATGTTTTATCTGCTCCTGTTTCATTCAGCTGGGAGCCATTCACGAACCGCAACATCCACATCTAGGGCATTTATATTTTATTTCTACGCGAACTTGTATAAAGCTCGTAAAGATATATACATTTACGGAAAAGGCATGGTGCCGAACGTTTACAAAAGCTTTCATAAAGGAAAAGTGCAATACAGATTCAAAACCATTTAAAAAAATGTAAATTTGATACTTAACACTTTCGATACGAGGTAGCCTTATAATAGAATAAAAAACAAAACATTTCTTGGCAACCCGGTTCTCCGCTTTTCTCATCCAGCCTCCACCAACGACCATGCGCAAGTCGTCGGTCCATTTACATAATTTACTACAATTTACATTAGAAAGTTATTGCAGATAGACGTTTCGTTTGCGTTTCAAGAGCCTTCATCACAAGTATTATAGAGGTTTTCATCATCATCAGCACATTAAACGTCCCCACCGACGGGCGCGAGCCTACCCGTATGATTGTTTAGGCCTTCGTCGTCCACAGGGCCCATTGCGGGTTGGACAGGTCACGCACAACCTTTTGAATCTCTTCGCAGTCGTGCCTCACGACTTTTTCTTCACCGTAAGAGCATCGGATATCGTACCTATAATTTCGAAAATTCGAAAACACATTGGTACGTGGCGGGATTTGAACCTCAACCCTCCCGGTAGGAGGGAGGTCCACACCATTGAGCCACCGACGCAAAGAGGTATCGACGTAAAGAGGTCACACACAGCGAATATTGCGTTAAGTCTCGTTATATTGCATTATACGTGTATAATGCAACACGGAAGTTTCTAACGTTATAAGCTGAAGTTTGATATAAAACTTCCTTAGGAAGTTTTAGGGAGCGTTAATAGAGAATTTTGGAAAACCGCCTCCCGAAGAGGAAAATGGTTTAAAATTTTTATTCCATAATTACCTAAAACCGACTTTAAATTGTCATTTTTAAAACGAGAATTTAACGACGTTTCATTTCATGTAACATTTTCAAACAACACACGCAAACTCTACAACAATTGAGTGACGAACGCGAAATAACTCACTAACTGGATCGATCCAACAAAATATTGAGTTAACTATTTTCCAATACACGATATGTAAAGTGCCGGCCACCTAACTCCGATTTAGAATTCGCTTTTCCCAGCGCCTCTGTTATTGGGTTTCCAAACAAAACGTGACACCGGGAAATAAACTGTTCAGTTTATTTGACTTTGACAAATAGTATATTACGCAAATGTTGCAATCAAAAGGCGATGATACTCGATCTAAAATAAATACCTACCTTATATCATATACCTATCTACGAAATTGGAATCAAAATATTTGGATGCTCCATGAGGTATAATTTACGAACAGTTGTTACAATGGTATACTGCTGGGATATACATCTATATACACAGACAGCAATAGAAAGTTTGCGCTCAGTGGGCGTTTACGATAGCTACCTTAGAAAAGGACTTGAGATATTTTACGACCATTTTATGACAGAAAATGATAATTGTGTAACTAACATGATCGTCATCCAATCGCAAAATAAATAAATCAATTAATCAATAAACGGTGTCTGCTCGCTGAGATCAAATTTTGCTTGATTTAAACAATATCAGAGATATTTAAAGGGTTCATTTATTTATTAAGTGATTGAACTCGCTGTATATGTCAAAAATATTATATAAGGGTAAGTATTATAAAGTATGTATTTGACAATAATATCCACTGACAATCACACAGCGCCATCTAGCCCCAAACTAAGCATTAGTTAATTATGGATACTAAACAACGGATAAACATACATATATATTTTGTAAATAGATACATATTTTACATAGAAAACACCCAGACCAATGCAAACAGACTGTTCATGCACACAAATGTTCGAAATGCCTAGAGATCGAACCCAGAACCCTTGGTGTAGAAGCCGACGTCTCAACCGTTTCGCTAATTTTAAAATGCACAGTTCCATCGTTATTGTGCCTTAATAGTTATCAAATCCCCCAAAACCAAGATGGCCGTAACAAGTCTCTTTATGAATGAATAATGTTTATTGCTAACGAGATGTTAGGTTTACAACACATTTAGTGGTGCTTGGAATGTCAACATTTTCATTTGATCTCTCAAACCCATGTTTTATGAGGCTTTTATAACGCCACTACGTAAAAGACAAAACAATTTTTTATCATACGGACGATCAGTAGAGTGGGTTCGCCTGATGCCAGATGCAGTATTAAAGAAAATTAATAACAGTGTAAAGGCAAATTAATTATTCAACATTTTTCATATTTGAGTAATTAGGTCGCGCGTGTACGTGACGCTTGGCTGAGTAAGTATTTTAATAGTTACCTGTAGCTTATAATTCCAAATTATATGATGTATTTATTCATTCAATATAGAGACGCCTAACTATAAACATGCGTCATACTAGATTTCATCTACTCACCTAACACATATCAAGAGAAACATTACAATAGTAAGTAGTATTAATTTGCGTCAACGCTCTTGCAGTGAAATTCAAAGGTTGTGTCAGAAGTTTAGCAATCCGCAATGGGCCTGCGTGGACAATTAAGGCCTATACAGATACGGTGGGGACGTATAATGAGCTAACGTAGAATGATGGTAGATAGATTTTTTTTAAATTTACATTTTTATTATCATCTATAGACATTTAACCGCCATCTCACCTGATGGTAAGTGATGATGCGGCCGAGGATGGATCATGCCTGCCTAGAAACAGCCTATTCACTCTTGCCTTGAAGTTATGTATTCTTAATGGATCTTATACACAAGTGTTATTAATGTACATTAATACCAAAGCTATTGCTGTTGGAAAAATAGACGTCTATTCCAGTCCAGTACTTATACAAACTCTATCTTCTTTGTTTGAAAGCTGACCTAAGGAACACTGTCCATAAGAACTTCATCATCATCATCAGCTCATTAAACGTCCCCACCGAGGGGCACGGTACCCGTATAGGGTGATTAGGCCTTCGTCGTCCACGCGGGCCCAGTGCGGATTGGACGACTTCACACACAACCTTTGAATCTCTTCGCAGGCGTGCATGAAGGTTTCCTTACGATATTTTCCTTCACCATAAGAGCGTCGGATAACGTACATATTTTCGAAAATTCGAAAACGTACGTGTCGGGATTTGAACCTCAGCCCTTCTGGTAGGAAGGCGACAGTCCACACCATTGAGTCACCGACGCTCTAATAAGCCATAAGAACTTATTTACACTTTCTAAGTTCTTCTATCACATAAATAACATACGTTTTGATATATACGGACAATGTGAAATATACAGACAATAAGTTTTAAATCACAGCGCACGTTTTCAAAACGAAAGCGTTTCTAATTTCAATAACAAACGCTGTATACGCGGCTGTCAAAAATTAATCACTGTCGGAATAGTCGGGGCCAGTGGGTCCGAACCACAGACATCCGAATAACAATTAGACTGGACAAGCCGCCAAGTTTATAGGCAGTCCCAGTGTCGCAATTACTTTCAATTCTTACCTGTGAAAAGATATTATATTTCTTGGTAAATTTTACTGATTCACTGCGATGATGGCATGTTACAATTGCACAGAATGGCATTTTGGAAAAAAAACGGTAATTTCTTCTAAAATTCGTGCGTCTTCATTCGTCCTCCGGAGCGTAAACTATAGCCAGGTGTATGCTCGTTGAGCATACATTTGTCGCACTTTTTAACGCGGCTTGCCCCATCTCCTGTATTGGGAAATCTGTGGTCCGAACCGTCAGAATCCAATTTATTTTCGGTTCGCGTTCCATGTCTAATTCACGCGCGGAGGATATCGACTTTTGTATAGGAATCCAATAACATGAACGGGATAGGCGAAAGACTTATTTAGCTATGGTTAATTGTTTTTTATTGTTGAATTCATGCTTATATTAAACACTTTGACTCCCGAAGACGGCATATATCAAAAGATAAGCATCAAATTTTGTCTATAAAACTAAAGTAAAAATAAACTGTAGCAGCTTCTGGTAGCTTTTGGATTTCAAGTCATGGAGTCATAACTGTTGATTCTTATTCCTTCATAATAAACGTAATTTAAGGAGGTCCCTACAGATTAGGAATCAGTTGTCATTCACACAAGTTAAGCAACTATCTAAATGATCAACCGGAGAATATGTAACCGAAAATATTATCTCGAGTACCTATGTGCTCCGTATCAGTAGCGTGCACTCCATATATGCAAATTGCCACCACTTATTTGCCCATTTTCCTCTACAGATATAAAAACCATAGGCGATCTGCTGTCATCAACAGTACTCAATTTGTCTAAAAGTAAACAATTTATGTTTTTGCAATTAGTTACTCACTTTGCATACCCTACTCATAATCTTTGTGTATCGCACTGCTTCGGTTCAGTTCAATAAGCTCATTGTTGCGGCTGCTACTCGCATTAAGGATGATAGTCATTAACACCCACCAATTCATATTGGGCCCACGTGGTGATTTATGGGCCAATATCCCCATACCAATCATGTATGAGCAGTTCTACCCGATTTCCTGTGTGGTAGTGTGGTTACGGACTGATATAATAATTGATATGTCATTTATAAATTTCAAATTGGTGATATTAAGGATAGAAGAAACTATATTCCGCTTTTATTTAGACACACATTTCATAATAGGGATTAAATTTTAAGATTTAATAAATTTGCCAAAGCTTTTCAGATCCAGGAAGTCTCATAAAAATCCCTAACCTCGGAAGGTTAATTTATAATTAACAAATGGAGAATCTAGCCATTAGAACTGAGCGACGGCGGTGCTGAGAGCGTTTTAATTAATCTTCAAGATGTTATTACGTCACGGGAGAGTAGAGGGTCGCTAATGGCGAGGAGATAAAAATTAATAGGGTTGTTACCTTGACCCAGTAAAGAGTTTCACTCGGCAAGAGCAATCTTTATATTATATTCCGTAATATTAGTTTATTTTTATGAAGTAATTGGGGTGGCCAGTTCGCTCAGAAATTGTTTTTGAAACAAATTCTGAGCGAACATATTCCATTCCATTTCCATATGAAAGTAATAACATTATAAATGATAAAATAATATAATAAATATCCACTGACATTCACATAGCATCATCTAGCCCCATATTAAGCAAGGAGCTTGAAGTAAGGGTACTAAGCAAGTGATAAATTTACTTATGTATATCATCATCATCCGCTCATTAAACGTCCCAACCAAGGGGCACGAGCCTACCAGTGTAGGGCCCAGTGCAGGCGTGCGCAGGTTTTCTCGCGATGTTTTTCTTCATCGTAAGAGCGTCGGATAACGTACACATATATTTTCGAAAATTCGGAAACACATTGTTTCGTAGCGGGATTCCTCAGCCCTCTCGGTAGGAAGGTAACTATCCACACCATAGAGCCACCGTTATGTACATATTTTTTTAAATACAGACATTATACATAAAACACGCAGACAATTACAAACAGACATGTTCATGCATACAAATGTTTTGATGCAAATAACATAATTGCATCAATTTTTTGCTTTCTACCTTAAAAAATGCTGAATGTTCCATATTGAATTCCATCCCCCAATTAAGGAAAGTGGACAGTTAAAACTGAACGAAATGTAGCCTATGTCCTATTCCAAGTTACCGTCTATCACAATACCGAATTTAAAAAAAATCCGTACAGTTTAGGCGTGAAAGCGTAACAAACATACAAACAGTCAGACATACATTTTTGTATTTGTTTTTCGTTTCAATAAAGATTTATTATTATTTTACAGAGAGTTACTTTTGCATTTATAATATTAAATAAGAATGGATGTAATTGAATAGATATTGTTACTTTATTTTTGTAAGTGGTTTTATTTTCCGCGAGCAAACTCACGTAGGGTTAGGAAATATGTAATATTCATATAACTGTTAATGTTTCACCCGATACCTCCCTTAAGGGAGGGCGTAGGAAAGTTTGGAGGAAAATTGATAAAGGCTGCGAAGTTTCGTTTTCAATATCTGATTTTATTATTGTACTGGGGTTTGCCGAGCGTATTGTTTGTATATTATATAGAAAGATGTAAAATATTAATGGTCTAAGTAATAACATATGCAAAGGTAACGGGTCTACTCATTTTCATACAGGAATTAATAAAATATAAATAATTAAAAATAGGAACTGTAAAGTTTTAATTGGATGGTTGTATTAAATGATACATACTTTTAGTACGGGCAGCAGAACTCTTACATAATTCCTTACCTTTCATAGGTAGGTACTGCTGTCCCTTACCCAAGAAGAAGATTACAGCAAAACGCTTACTATCGTAAAGACCGTCTAAGCCCACCAGTTGTTACGGGCCATTATTTTAAGTTGAATGATATTATGTCCCTTTTAATAACATCAGGTTGGTCAGTTCCATCAAGCTGTTAGCTTCTAACGTCATATGGCAATATCTCCACTTAGAATCTATGAAGTTAACCCATTGAACGCCGGGAATTCAGACACAATAGAAAATCTTAAGGCGTCTTTGGCGGGCAATGGGTTTTTCCTAAAATTCAGGAAAATAGAACAAAAGATTAATGGAGGGCACAAAAATGTTATCAAGTATAAAGCGAAATAAATTGCAAACATTAAGCTTGAGTTTATGAATTTAAAGTAGATCCTGGATAAACAAGTTAGGAGGTTAAGTAACCATTTTCTACAAAAATTTACATACATCACACCAAGGTTCACTCGGTAATTTACTTAGGGAAGCCTTGCCAATATTTTGGACTCCATTTAATTAAGGGACCTTCAATAAATCAAGGGGAGATAGATTGGTGTCTTGTTCCTTGAGATAATTGTAAAGGAACAGCGATCTAAAGCATTTCTGGTGATAATATTTCTTCGACAATGGTTTAGTTGCTAAGAAGCCTAGTTTAGCCTACGATTTTCTTTCAGAAGACAGTATATAGTAGTTCTGTAAAAATGTTAAATTATTTTATATATTAAAGAGTTTTTATATATAAGTTTGTAAGTGCAACTTAAATTACGCCAGATAATAAGTGTTAAGTGTGATGTGAATAATTCCCTAAAGCACAGATTGGAAGACATTCTGTGGCTCATTGGTGTTGTGGTGCCTTCCGATTTGGAGGGTGCAGGTTGAAATCCCACCACCTAACAATGTATTTTCGTGTCGTAAGTAAACCTGCGCACGCCTGCGTAGAGATTTAAAGGTTTTGCGTGAATTCCGCCAATCCACACTGGGCCCGCGTGGACGACTAAGATCTTACGCGTAGGCTCGTAACAACTATCCGAATATATCGAGCGACTCAGAAATTTTTTGGTTGCTATTTCTTTGTGATTGTGCATCTAGTTAGTTAATTGTTTATCTTAAGAAATTTACAAAAAAAAGTAAGTATATTTATCCGGTGCTTACGCTTAACTTGGGACTAGATGGCGCTGTGTGAATGTCAGTGGATATATATATTAAACCGCCTCCTATAGTACCAACGGGAAAAATAGAAGTTGTGATAGTATTCAAATCTGCTGTCTCCATACGGTTTATGTGTTGAACTTGTGTACTCTCAAAGTAGACAATGGTTGTAACCTTCATCTTCTGCTGAACCAAGGCCTTACCAAATAATTTGAACAGAAGGCCGACCTATATCCTAACCGAGGACCTGGTTAAGGTGGCGGGTAGCAGTATTATAAACAAAACATTGATATACAAAACTAATTGTGCTAAACTACAAAAGAAGCTACACCTGATCCCTATATTTCACTAGCTCTCGAACAAAAGGCGATAGAATGAACAGCTCAATCCCGTAACAATTGCCCGGAATTGCCCCTTGTGCCTAAATGTTTATGTAGTAAATACCGAGGGTCCATTAGTGAAATTTACAAGAAAAAATGCCCCTCGACAGGTAACGCAACTCACGCCACATTATTTACGGTTTGTTAAGCGTTAAAGGATTTTTGGGGGCACGAAAGTAGGCCTCTACTCTCAGTCGGTAGCAGTTTTAACTAAAGGTTGAAGAAAACAAATCCGCATTGGTTGGTTTGAACCGATTTTCTTACAGCTTTTGAACATACAAAAAGAGGTCAAAGGACTTCCCATGCGGCTAGCACAACCTTTAAATTAGCTAATTTATTGCTAATTAATTTATAGTAACTAATAATATTGTCTCCTTAGTTTGTTAGTTTTTAACTTCTAATCACATAGATATTTCCAATTAATAAAAAAAACCTTATATTTTTAAGAAAAATATACCCATAACTATATATTTAACGGGATTCGAACCATAAAATAAAACATACAAATGTGTACATCCATATATTCAAAATATTTCTTTTGGGCACAAAAATCCATAGCCCGCGTATTCTCTTCAACCTATCGCAGTCCACTGCTGGACATAGGTCTCCCCCTTTTTAGCCAAACATCCTGGTCCTCCGCTTTTCTCATCCGCCCGCGTATTATCCATATAATATTGTCATATGCGTATATCATATTCTTTAAATTTAGTCCATATCGAGCTAATTTAATAAAGCTTGATTAACTAAGAAAAAAAGATGAAAGACAAAAGGCTGAGGGGCCATCCAGTATTTTTTTTTTCTATTATTTAATGACAGAAATTCGCGGTAACACTCAAGAGAAGAGAAAGTAACTAAATGCCAGTGCTGATTAAGTTTCACTTGCCTGGGTCAATATCAGCTTCACTATTTTATTTTGCTTGCATACTAACTGTGCATTCTGTTATTAATGAATGCAAAAATTAAGTAACAGAGCAATAAAACCTTTAATATTATAAAACGTGAACACTTTACTTTATATGTAAGTAATGTTTTGTGTTACAATCCATCTTTTTTAAATGAAATTTACATGGCCAGATTGTAGTATAAAAATAAAATATTCATGTAAAGCTGCGCGCTAGCGTTTTATTGATCAAATCCAATCTATGTTCTGAAAAACTAGATAAACTGAAACATAAAACGGTAACGTATTCAACACTGGCTGAAATTCTATATCCTAAGCCCATGACACCGTGACTAATATTTTTTTAGCTCGCGTCGGCAATTTATGGCATCCTATTTCCAGCCAGTACTCGAACATCGTCCATTTTTAAAAAGTTTTACAGTTATAGGCGCGAGTTCAAATACTTCTATACAGTTTATATAGAAGTCTTTGCGTGGATTACGTTCATAAAGTGAATACTCGGATTTCAAATATTCGTATTAATATTTACTTGACGGATGGATGGCGTAGCGGTTACCACGTTGGAATAATTATCACCCAAGTCGAGCAACTAACGGAAACATCTTCGGATGGGTGACCGAAAATATTGCATAAATCACTCCGCTCCTTGGAAGACATGAACGTGGTAGCCCGGTTTTTTTAAATATAAGGACACCCACCAAACTTCATGGCGTCCGCATCATGGTGGGTTACGTCGTAATAAGGAGATAACGATGGTGTGTGAAGATTTTTGGCTTGCAGTAGGACCTTATGGCAGACTGGATGATTGATATTGTACCACTTAAACGTACTATAAACAATATAAGAGTTAGGGAAATTTTACTCTATATAAATAATTAGCCATCGAAACCATTACTGATATGACTCGATCATGAAACGTACGAATTAAAATATCTTAATAAAAAGATACATTTAGTTTAATCACAACAGAACGTAATCAATAAGATCAAAGTCAGAATTTTAACTTCCGATGTCAATCACAGGTCGGACCCAAAACTTTCCACTTCCAGTCAAAAAAGGTAACGTAAACGCTAACTTTGATTCCATAATTTCCTTAGTAACAACCAACTATACTAATTAGAACTTCGTGTAAACCAGAAGACAGCTTATCACAACTCTGGAAACGCCCTTATAACTTTCTAATCCAGGTTAATATTTGACAAGTCCTTGAGTTTATAAACTATGACACGCATTTGGATCGTTAATAACAATTTTCAACGTATCGCGTTAATAATCTACGTATGCTATATGTGTTCATTGTTTAACTTCTCTTAAAGTGGCTATGTTCGTCGTAGTGCCACCTTTTTTTGGATCAAATTTTTTTTATGAATTAATTAATATATGTTTTTTAAATTTCCTTTCATCTACTTGTACATTTTTCAATAATTTCATGAGTTTTGGAGTTTGTTCGTAATAACATGCTAAAATCGATTTTGGGCATAAATCTCTACAAGCTACCCAACGTGCTTTTGAAGGAAAAATAATTTTTTAAGAATAAGTCATGTGAGAGAGATTTTATGAACGGTTCAAAAATGTTTTCAAGAGCACATTGGGGAGCTTGTAGAGATTTAACCCTGAATAATGTAAGAACGTCTTTTTAAAAATATCATTTGCTACCTTTACCGAAATTAACTATATTATGTATTTAAAAATATTTATATTTATCTAGCAAACAGCCCTTTAGCACCATGTCGCTAACTTGGCCATTAGTCTTCATTAAATATTAAGTTAGCCGAGGCTGAATTCTAATTTGTTTTACGTTTAGTAAATGTAATTTTCTTATTATTGCTTTAAATTGTTATAAGCTAAAAAACACTATTAACACCTTTTGCAGAAGGGTGTTGTGATATTTTTGTATGTTTTTTATTCTCTCTAGAAATCCCTAGAAATTATCTTATTTATACGAGTTCGCAATATGGAAAAGTGATTTTGACGTTTAGTATCATGAATCCATGCGTTTGAACAATTATTTTTCACTAGCTTTATTGCCTAGCTCCCAAAGATGATAGAGCGTCACTTTGCGCCGTCCTGACATACTTCTCGAGCTTCCAACAAATCTAAAAATATTTTTAAGGACTTGACAAATTTGCTCAAAATAAGTCCAGGGTAGTCCCCGCTTCGTGTATCATTACACATTTGCACAATTAACCTGCTTTGTTATTATTCTTTCACTCATGCACTTCAAGTGTCCATACCATTTTAACTTACCTCATCTTAATTTTGTCACAAATTAATCCACCAAAGAACTTAAAATTTACTTCAAACAATCACAATATCTTTTAGAAGTAGGTATACCCCATTAACGCAAGATATCAAAGTGGAAAAAAACACACGCATACCCGTACAGCAAAGCTATGAGGAAATATATTGCTTAAACGTAATTTAGGATACGTGTTGAAATCCTTTTTGGAAAAAAGGAACGTTTGACGGAATCACTTATATATCACCTCCGTCATCATTACGCGCTTTGACCGAGTCTAAAAGTTTCCGCTTGTCTAATAAGGTTGTCTAACATTCTTCATTTTGTACATACAGGTCAACGAATTAAAAAAGGGTCACATACTCGCACCTAAATGTAATTCAACAAAGCACAACAAAAAAAGGATTTCACAGGGTGCGCAATACAGTCAGGATCAGCAAAGTAAAAAATAATTAGAATAAAGCTTTTGGTTCCAAGAATTCATTTTCCAAATAAATCTACTTTAATTAAATGTACTTTATCTAGACACTGTTTAATGGCCAGAATTGCTTATATGGACTTATTATGTTAATATTGTTACGAATTGACGTAATTAAAATGACATTAAATATGGCGGCTAATATGTGAAGTTAGTCCACCATAGAGTATGACATGCGAATTGTCAAATAGCAAAGAGTCTAGTATGTTCTAGATAATTCGCGAACTATGTAGAATGACGTCGACGCTTCGAGCTCAGCGGCCGGACAGGTATATAAGGCGGACCGACGGGTGCGCCGGGAGTCTTGTGTTCTACTCAAGAGCGAACGAAGAGCGAAGTACCTGCGACTACAAGGAAGAAGCGAGTGATAAAGCGATATAGAAGGGATCGTCGAGTGAGAAGAGTTAACAAGTGATTATAAAGTGTGTGTGCGGACATTATACGGACTCATTAAGTGTGTTATAGTGTGCAGTGTTAATTACGGATTATAGTGCGTGTGTTAATTGACTAATTAGTGAGAGTGTAAGTGTTATTAGTGTTGTGTGTAATTTATAGTGGTTCGTTAATAAAGTGTGTTACCGTGTTATTCTTCGTGTTTGGCAATAATTTATCCTGAACCCCCAGCTCGTAACAATATGATATACGATGTTTAAGAATCAAGCATCAGTTTGGATTTGAAGAGTTGGCTGGTCTTGTTGAGATTTTAGTTGATTTGTAGTATTTATTGATTGAATATATCGTGTGACTACAAATGACATTTCATTTAGCTTGTATTCAGATAAAATACTAAGGACAATTTAGGTTTAAATTTTGCTACATAAAAGGCCTATTGACTAAAAAAGTTTGAAGTGTATCCACTCCTGAAGATATCTTAAAGATAAACGCTTGCAAATCCTGGATAGATCGTACTTAAAATGCCATTTTAAATTCCTACAATTCTAGCAATGTTCGAAATTTTTAATAAACCATGTACCGCCTCAAATAAAACGCTTTTAGTGCGTCCATTGTGCGTAAAATGTGAGGTTTTATTGAATCATTTTATTTCTTACTTATTTATCGTGCCCATTTTCATGGGCCGTAAAGTTTCGCTGGCAGTAAGTTTGGGTTATTTGATTTCGTTGATAAGTTAAGGTAGTGTTTTATTTTAAAGTCATTTAAGTTTTTGTGTTGACAAAAATGAAATGTCAGAAAATTTAGTAACAAATTGACTTATTAACAAACGAGAAAAATAAACATTATGTGTATCCAAAATAACGGCACAAATCAAATGTATTTTAAAAACGGGAATAAAATAAAAGGTTTCTATTTTTTCTATACAAATAATCTATCTTTTGTAAGCAGTAATTTTTCTAGCTGCATAACATAAAACACAGATCGCTTGTTAGTCAATAATGTAATTGAAAGTTAAAATTATGTATAGTGAGATAACAAAGAGCTTTTATGAATGTAACGTTATAAGCGCAAAATGTATTTGGAATTATTTTCTTTCTCGTTTAATTTATTAAAATCCTCAAAAACTGTAACTAAATGTGAATTCCTGGATAGTTTTGAAAAAAACTTGTTGCTTTCCTTAAAAATACGTAAGTAAGTACATTAATACTAATGTATCTGTATATTCGTTAAACATCGGTAATTAGTCAGTTCACCGTAGCTCAAACTTTACCGTATACTGGCAAGGTTATTAATGTCTCGCACATGACTTGCTCAGTAAAAACCCAACACAACCTGCAACTTATTACAAATACTGAGTTCTTATAAGTATAGAACAACGAATTACTGTTCTCGACATACTCTTCAAAGTACTAAGCAACACCAAGGATAAAATAACAATGGGAGCATATATCAGAAAAACCTTCCATCCCCCAACTTGGAAAAATCACATTCCTTCACTCTGCACGTAAGGGAAAATTGGCAATGCCTTGGCAAACGCAAAAAGGGCTCGTGGTAAGTTAAAACAAAACATACCAAATTTTTATGTCTAAATAGTTGAGTTTATATCACGGTTTGCACGGAAACTATGTAATTCTTCTATATTCAATTATTTTATATAAAACACCAAACGACTTACGAAACTCTTAGCGAAACGACGAAAAATTATTTAATTTTTGTATAAGGAATCGATATAAACTATCTACCGCTGCCTTCGTATTATGTCAAAAGAATTCTTGTCGTTAAAGGTTAAAGAACTAAAACTTTGTTAAAGTATAAGTTGAAAGACTATTTGAAGGAGAGGCTGAAGTAGTAGGCACAAGTAGAAATTTCACTGTGAATCACTACGCAGACATTTTTAGCTTTTAACTCACTTAAAAGACATTATTTCACATGTCTTTTTAGGACTTATTGTATTTGGTTGTTAAATATACTATGATAATATGTAATATAATACGTAAAGTTAAGGTATTATGTATAAATATAGGTTATAGCAATGAGATCCCAGTATGACCCCTAAACATGGTTCATACTGGGACCTCAGGAGCCGAGTTTAATTTTTCATACAAAAATCAGTAACGTCATCCACTTTCACTCCCTAAGTTGATATGCAACGAAAATTCATAATTAATTACCGTAAGGTGCAAAATTTTATTCATATGAAATAAATAGCATTTTTTAAAAGTACAAGGAGAGCATACGAACCCAAGAGGTTCTAGTTTCAAAAATTAACAACATTTATTTATAAATTGGTTGTATGAAGTTGATAAAAAGTACTAGGAGACCATACATAAACAAGAGCTTTAGGTTTAGTAAAATCTACCAAAAGTTTTGTCCAAAAATATCGAGCTTACCCTTCAACACAATAACTCTATCGACTTAAAGCTCTGATGAAAATTGCCTTTGTACAACAATACCAATGTAATTTCAGTTTTACAATCTAATAAAAAAAACCTTGAAACCAAAATTAAAGTCATTCATTCATAATGGACAAGAGGAAATTGTCCCGTTCACGGAATGACAATAGTGACCGTAATTAACGACGCCCTTATATCACCGAATCGATTTAAGAATGTCCAACATAATAGCGAGCGAATTATTCGTGATGCGTAATCGATTTCTCTATTCAAACCTATCTCATAATTGAGAGATCACAATACAAAAGTTGACAAATGTGTACAGCATTAGTCAAGCAAATTTATTTGCCCTGAAATACAAGCAAAACTTTAAAATATACTTTTGTTGTTTATTTTGACTGTATATTAGTTTATAGTTTACTTGACCGTTCGTTATGCCGGTTTCCTACATTGGTTGATAGATTAAATTGAAATATGACAAGAATAAATATGATCTCAAGTGAGCTTGATGTTGAACTCTTATCGTTTGTTAAATATTTTTTTTATGATGCAAATGAGCTGACAGGTCACCGGATGGAAAATGAATACATAAGGTGACTTATTTACGTTATCGTATGCATTACTAAGTCTTAGAAGTCTGATTACATTAAAAATGTAATTTACCCATAACTATAATTATTTCAATGTTTTCATGTTCTAAAATTGCAATGAAGATTTTAAAAATACACGTCAATTCGCAGTGTCCTATTTATTTAAAGATCGGCTTTTTTCTTTTTTAAGTCAGTTACGAAGTTTCATCCACTTCGGACGGCTTGGAAACTTTAGTCTAAATCTAAAATGGGCTCACGCGTATCGATCGAGATGGCTTGTATAGGCTTCCTTATATAGGTAGGTACTTGTATTGAGTGCATGTGTAAACTTTTCAATCTTCGTATGAGCCATTGGATTGGTTAGGTACTTACTACTGATTGAATAGCGAAGTAGAAAAAGGCGGAAATAAAGCTTAAATAGGTTAGGAACGGTGTATGTTTCTAGGTTACTTTAAAGAAACTATCTACATAGGTCACACACAATATTTCTAATGAAGTATCAATTGGGTAAAAGTATCCACAGAATCCCCAAACTTCGAATGAATTTAAAATTATAGCTTTTCCGGCCGGCTATATGTTTGATGAAAAAAAAGTGATATCACATTATCATTAATCTTAAAAAGATTACAATAGAGTACTATTTTTTGATGAAATTCTTGTTAGTAATAATACTGCCAGTAAAAATATTGTCTCTGGTCGAAAGCACCCGACATGATTTGTTTCAGTAACTCACATTCTCAAGGAGATCTGGCGTTGCAATAAAAAACGATACACGAGCATTTTATGCAAATAAAATATTCAACAGTTTCCTTAAAGCAAAAGCTTCATTTATTGACACAACAGTTATAGCACTTAGTATTATGACATGGCGGTTAAAGCACAGTAGAGCTAGTTTTCCGAGGATGGGTTGCCCTCCGTTTCCATGTATTTAAGTTGCTAAAAGCCTACATACATAAATGGTATAGTCGGAAAAAAGTTCAATTGTTAGGTGGATACCAGCCAGGGAAGTTTTAATTGTATAACTTCTAAATGTCATGCAACTGAGGGAATTCCATACTTTTATTCGGCTTTTAGAGGTAACCTTCCCTAAATAAGCGGACCCCTTTAATTGGTATTCTCGGCAACTAGCATGCATTATCCTAATAAGTCCTAATTGTGTTGAATATCACGAAATAGTTTTTTAAATTATTCCTGGTTTTACATTAAACATCTTTAGGAACATAATGAATGTTGTTACATTGGCTTTATGGACACAAAAATGTAAATAATGAACTATTTATCAATGCTGGCCAAATTGACGACTTGAGGTATAAAAATATAGACATCAAACACTTACAGGCGGGCCAAACACTAGCTGGCAACATATATCCGTAATTTCAACCAAATATTGCATGTCAGGGCATAAAAATAATAATAAAACATATCATTATTCGAAACTGGATCAGTATCATTAGTAATTCCCTTATTATAAGATCGTCACTAACTACGCAAGCACTTCTTAAGGGCTATTGGGGGCGGTTGAAATAAATATGACCTCCTTTTCAAGAAGCAGTCCCGAATTATGAAGCAGTAAGTGCTGATCCCAAGTGGAACATCCTACCCGCGTCTACTTTTATTATTATATTATATGAAAAGGATTTGCAAAAAAATATTATGGTTGCTACGAATAAGTTGGTTCTTGTTTATTTCTTTACATCTGTAACATTAATAACATATAAAGAAGTTTGCTTTTAAAATGACCTTAAATACAAGATATTTGGTAAACGCCAAGTACACTACACTGCATGCCAAATGGCATCAGTTGAAAACATGTCTACACGTAAATTTTATAAGTCAGAAACAGTGAAAACTTATCAATTTTGACAAAAATATTAACTAATCTAATAACAGATCAACAAAGGGATCTTAAGATCTATCATTGTTATTATGGAAAAGAAGATTTACTTTAAAGTACCATCTTGAGTTCATCTACCTTACCGAGGAAGCGTTTTATTATTTTTTGACTTTACAAAGATATAATTTGGCACCTATCTATAATATATAAAGCTCAAATTCGATGAGTCATACCAAAATAAAAAGTCTACTGTTTAATATTCAAGATGAGAGTTCGTAATTTCCACAGAAGGCCACGAAATGTCAGTTTCTTAGGCAAATTATATTGATATTTCCACACAATTTCACCTCAAAAATGTTCGGCAAAAGAGCTGTTTACAAAATGAAAAATACTTCATTGAAATTCTACACGATTCAGTATTTTATATCCTCTTTCTATAAGTTATATATACCTTTTTATTATTTAATTTGTAAAATCTAAGTAGCGAAAGTGAATAAACGTAAAATAAAATTCAAAAAATAAAAATAAATATTTATACAAAAACGGATTTTATAAAAAATCATCAATGGAAATTCTTGGAAAGGGAGCCTTTAGTTATGATTTCGATTACGGCTTCAGAATCAAAATTAAAATCTGTAGAGCAATATAATTACATTATAAATTCAAAAGGTTAACTTGTTCCCGTTTGGAATAATTTCAAAATCGGAACAACTTCTGCAGTTTATAACAGGTTATGAAAGTTTCTTTATTGCCTTTATTTTTGTTAAGTATTCGTGATTACAGTAAAGCAGGTATTTATCTATGATATATAAAAAAAATTGGGGTGTCTGTTTGTAATGTTGAAATAATCGGTTAAATTTACTATATGCATATGGATAATTATATATATACGGTACATACATCAAAATTACATATTTAGAAATTTTTGTGTAGCTAATGTTCATCATCATCATAATTTTTATTTCCAAAAAACCTTTTTATTGTAAATATTTTGTTATACTGCGGGCACAGCTAGAACATAATAAAGTGTAGTAGCTAACAGGAATAAGAAGTTATTTACCAATCAACTAATAAATGACTGGGTGCTAGACTCTACACGTCATATCCAACGCAGAACCAGATATCGTTTCACGAAATACTATTTTAAGTAGTAGTAGAAAAGGGCTGTTTTTATTTGTGTAATTTACCGTAGCCATTGAAATTAGTTATGTACTAGTAAAACTTAACATTTTGGTTGTCCCGGTCGTTGGGCATAGGACAGGTTTAAAAGAAATCAATAATAACTTTCTTCATTCAATGCTGAAGTTCCTTTAAGTCCACATTGCGTTTATCATTTACCAACAGTTCGTAAGATGTCACGATAGAATCATGCCGTTAATATCTTTATAATATATTTCAAATTTCATACATAATAAATAATATATACAAAAATCTTATTTCTTACAAAAATCCCACTACAATGCCCCCTATAGTAAAAAGACGTATCTTACAGTTTTTGCGAATTTGAGTTATATACCCGGAATCAGGAAAAAGCCGCATCTACACAGGTAGATTCAGAATACAGATTTTAATATTTAGGTAAGTTACTTCAGCATTGAATGAAAACATGGCGTCTATCATAGAAATGCGTGTCATTTACCAACAGTTCGTGAAACGTCTCGATTAGAAAAACAGTGTCTGGCAACTCGCCAATATACGCTGGACCATTGCAGCTGTTAGAAACTACAACATTGTCCATTATAGCATAGTCTGGTGCAGTAAAAAATAAAAACAGACAAAAAAGTTTTCTCGTTAATTGCTAATGACAATTTGAGTTTACAATTGCTGTCCAAATAAATGGGAACAAAGCATTTTGCATCCATAAAACTGCAATATCGGCATTTACGCCAAAATTAACCGATTCCTATTCACGGGCATTGGAATAATGGCCATTCCAATTTTCAACGGTTATTCATTTTAAAATGCTCACTTTTACACTACAAAATACTGCCGCAGTTTTTGAAATGTATTAGCAAAACGTTGTTTCATATATTCCAGGGGTGAATGGCATAAATGATTCTAAAATTCAAATCCAGGCAGATGCAGTGGCTAGTAATAAAAAGCCAATTTTGTTACACAGTAGGTAAACTGTCTTTTGGTATTAAATTTATGTGAAGACGGTCGCAGGGAATATTAGTAAAGTTTTTGCATGTTAAAAAAATATAAACTCTTTTAACAACTAACAAAATTGTATAAATTTTGAATAAAAAGGTTTATTATGTATTGTTGCATAGATTACAAATGTGCTACGTATATGTCAAATACTCAAAAGAGCCTGCTCTTCATAATTACCGGCCATTATTTGTTCTAATTTAGAACAATATAAGTGAAATTTTACAGAAAATAGAAGGCTTACTGCTCGTAGATAACACTGACATTTATTCCAAGAAAATCAGTTATCATAGGTAAATGACGATATTATGCTTAAGTCATTTACGTATATAAAACTTCCATTTATACCAACAGTGGCATGTTAAGCATGTCAAATTTAACATAAAACACTCATCAATCCCGAGGATTCCGGAGAATCCCACTTCGTGTAGGCTTGCGTAACATTTGCCGATTTCCCTTAGGTCTCTATACACTTGTAGTATCTGCCAGATATGGCACGATTGCATTAAGTGATTGATAAATTAAACGTAGTGGCTTGAAATTTTGTTTTTATACTGCAAAAATACTTCTGACCTTTGATTGATATTTATTGAGCGCATAGATTTTCACTCAGATTTCTAACAATAGGTTAGAAAAAGTTAGGCGATCAAACAGGTAAGCCAAGCAATGGTAATAAATATTATTGTGTTTCACTACTGCTATCAATCAGCATCATGGGTTTGTTTCTTTCTTTCTAAGTGTATTGTGATCCTCCGTAAGACATCATTAGTGTACTAAGCAGCCAGCTAGATAACTCTAAGACTTTCTATATGGCTGCTACTTATATAATAACAAGGAATATGTTCTTCCATTCCTATCAAAAGGCAGCTAAGCATATTCAGATATATTTAAAAAGAAGATAGAAAAATATAATTTTCGAATGGTTATTTTAAAACAATGAGCATAAATAATTTTCTACGCAAACAACCAAAACTTGACTGCAAAATCAATACAAAACTCTACTAGCCAAAATTCAAAATGATGGCGAAAATATCACCAAAGTTCCAAGGATCCAGCCGACAGACGCGACATTGGATTACTTCTTAACTTCGCCATTAAAAGCTAATCTTTGGAATGTTCATCCATAAAAACTTTCTCTTATAGCAATATTTACATAACGATATCCGCGGATGGCCGGTCTCTAAAGGACTTTGGTTGGTATTACAGCGACAGGTGCGATTGACATGGAAAATCACCTTGGTGATTTATGCTGAATTTAATATTACGTCGCTTTACACCTAGGGCCAAAGCTCGCGCATTGCCTGAAGCACCCATATGCAAAACGTACCTTCGATGTGCATATTGCGTCATCTAGCACCAATTCTAGCATACTGCAGAGCCAAGATTAGCCTAGTACCTGCACATTAAGTTACAGTTTCCGACTCTGATGTGAGTAATTTTAAGGAGCCTCGTCTATAATTGGACGTATGGTTGCAGTAATTGGTCAGTAGCCAGTCCTACTATACTTTACGAAAACTCAAAATAGAAAACCAGTTTAGGTACTATATTTTGACATACATATGGTATTCAAATCCAACTGTCCGAATAACTTTACTAGCTGTCCGTACTCTGTATTCTGGAATAATTTTATTCTCATACCTAACAATACTAAATATTATTGATTAGTCTGGGCGTGAAGTCGGATCGTGCCCTGCGGTGGGGACGTATAATGAGTTGATGATGATAACTTAATATTACTGCTTTGGCCATAGGTTTTATGAGTATGATGTAATGCACCCATAGAAGTTTAAGTCCCCGAGCAAAGCAGTATTCATATAAACCCATTCTTACAATCCAGCTATTTATTCTGCAAGGTGTATTTTCTCAAAATTATACTTCCACATCGGCTAAGCCGCGCCGTGTTCTGGCTTCCCGGAATAGACGCGGAGCTAACTTTGTGAATACATTTACACTAAGTTGTAAGCGACAGTGGACTGTGTAAAGCTTGGTGATTCAAATGTAGCGTCACTTTACATTTAGATACGAACTCAATTAATCTTATGGTATCTGTATGCTATGATTATATTCATAAGATTTTAAGTGTGCACAAGTAAATAAATTTAACAACAGTTGGCATCTGAAATTGCAGTTTAGGAGAATAGTTTTATCTTAAAATACGTTTTGATTAATAAATTTAATCATGTTCAGGACATAATTACAACAAATTAGTGTGTTCTATACGCTAAACTATGCGCCTTTCGTAGCAGATTAATAGTAACACATTCGTGTATATGAGACATGTTAAACGTTATGTTGGCGGTTTCAGTCCACGAACGAGTTATTAAAAATATTTGGATAATTATTATCGATTCGCAGTTGTTAGCGCACGCGCTTTAACATTAATGAATTGATAATGCGCATTAAGCACTTACAAGTTTACTAAAACAAAATGAATAACTTCACTGTACTGCAACACACAAGGTTAAATCGACTTTATGTGGATATATTGTTAATATCTTTAGTTAAATTATTAGTTGATCTCTCTTCAACCTATCGCAGTCCACTGCTGGACATAGGTCTCCCCCATTTTGCGCCAGATATCCCGGTCCTCCGCTTTCTCATCCAGCTCCCACCAGCGACCTTCCGCAAGTCGTCGGTCCATCGGGCCGGAGGGCGTCCTACGCTATTATTAGTTGATCAGCCATCTAGTATTCACAGCAGCGTTTTGCTCAATGCATGGGTTAGTTGACGCTCACAGAGTGGAACAATTGAATTCGGCATTCAAGTGTGGAAAAGCTATGCTTACCATGGCCTTACAAAAAACTAGTTTGAAATAACCTGAACATTGTGTATTAACCTTGATTTCCGTTACTCTCTCTCTCGTTTTTAAAGTCGGCATTGCTCCTTTTGGTAGTATTTATTAAAACTACTCGTTTAAATACATCGTACTAGTACAGTCTCCGCATAAGCAGATACTAAACCAAGCAATTCAAACCATTATAGCAAAATAAAATCCTAACCATGAAATTGGATAGACACCCTCCGTAACATTTCTATTCTGCTAATGAGAATTTCGGCTTCGAATCTCATTTTACCTAGCAAGGAACATGTCGATAAAGGTTCATTCTTGGCCTTGTTTGCTTCAATAAGCCCACTATCAATTTTTATATCTCTCCATCACGAATATTGATTAATGGAAAATAAGTACAATACAGTAATAAATAAATTATTATAAAAGTAAGAAGTAACTGCGTCGGGGGCTCATTGTGGATTGTTGCCTTCCCATCTGAAGAGCGCAGGTTCAAATCCCACCACGTACCAATGTATTTTTGGAACTTTCGAAATTACATATGTACGTTATCCGTTATTCTTATGGTAAAGGAAAAAATTGGAAGAAACGTGCGCACGCCTGCGAAGTGATTGAAAGGTTGCGCGTGAAGTCGGTCAATTCGCACTGAGCCCGCATGAGTGATTTGTTTATACATCCTTTACGGGCAGGCTCTTGCCCCTTGGTGCATAATGACCTAATAAAGATTAAGTACAACAGAAGTCTTGATAAATAAGCACATATATATTCTAAAAATTGTTTGATCATACATTTTATTCAAAGCAAAACAGAAAATCATATATTTTTTTAAGTGGTTTAATCCTGAGAGTTCGATGTGGATCTACGAGTATTATATGAGTATCACGGTCAGCGATACTTAAATTAATTGGATCAATTACTAATCGCCTGGTGACCCGTAAAACCGGTTGTACAAACCTATGTCGGGCTCCAGTCTCTCACCTCTAGAATAAGTTTACTAACTATGTAAGATTGTTAAGTTAATCTTTGTGAGAGAAAATAGACGTAAAATAAAAATATATGGTCGAATTGAGAGAGACCTCCTTTCGGTTCTCCACAATACTTAACTCGCAACCAAACGAGACTCAAATCAAAAACTGAACTTTCAAGTCGTAAAATTAAAAGACAGTCATCAAAAACGTCTGTCCATTTAATATCCGATTCGAATTGGGGTAATCGTTCGCTAACGATTCACTCGAACACGCCCGTGATTCGATCCCGCAAACAATCGGTACCCCCATTCGTAGTTTCGGTCGTTTGCAACGCCTGCCCAGATGCCGGCAAACTTTCGGGAATAAATGTGAAACTTTGCCCGGCTAACTAAGCGAAACTGTGAGCTAATGTAAAAGTATAAATTCTCAGCCACATTCGAGGCAAGAACATTGCGGTGTTTCTGTTATGGAAATTTGGAATGAACTAAAATGTAATATGCTTGATGTAACCTGTTTGAATGCAACCGTTATGAAAATTTTAAATTTTCGGAAAGCTTTATTTGGAAATTGTAATAGCTTGATATGTCGTGATATAGGTTTGGTTGTGCCGAGTGAGAAAAATGCATTTTATTTATTATTTTTCCATATAAATAGAATTGGAGTGTCTATTTGTAATATTAAAATATTTTTTTTTACAATAAGCATTTGAATACAGAGCATACACCAAAATGTCATTCTATTAAATTTATCTCTGTTTATCTGTCTGTTTGAAGTGGATTGTTTCTGAAAAGGCTGGACATATATTGAGGTAACTTTTTGGCAGGTAGCTGGAAGGTTGAGTTAGGTCATGTTGAGTGGTGTGAGTTGCTTGTAGTCAGCTTTATGTGCTTACCAAATGACTCCCTAATCGACAAATCAGGATTTAAACCTACTATCTGTCCGCTGCTGCTGAAAAATAGTATTAAATTCATGCGCATGTTTCATATCAGCAATATAGAGCACAATTTTTAAAAAATCAGACGGAAATTCTATATTTATTGATTGTACATGCAACGTTTTCACAAAATCTATAGGTATTTTATAAAAAAATGTGATAGTCCAATTCCTACCAGGGTATAGTGTATTAAATAACCTAATCTCGTTTTAAACTTGTTGTTTCATTTAACAGTAATAATATTTATCAAAACTTCCTATAAAGAGACAACTATATTTCACACAGCATCGACTGTATTGTTAAGTTAGTCTGTACATTTGTCACGTCGTGGCGTGTAATTGTGTAACAAGACATTGTGATTATAAGGTCAACTGGCAACAGGCCAAGACATTGTGCCAGTGGACCTGTTGCTTTACCATATGGACGTAAACAAAAGGAGGATAATCTTTGAACTTGTTATGAGCTATCGACCGTGACGCGAGACTTGAGACATCGTTAAAACTTGGCTTGTTCGAGGGTCGAGAATATCTTATTTATCCACAGTGACTATTTATTACTGATTTCATCAATTAGCATGTATGCCACCACATATTAAACAAATAATGCCAAATAATAAATACATACAAAAAAAAAACTAGTCTTATGTAGAGAAATCTTATTTCGGCAAGTCAAACAGTGGACTTTTCACAGTCCACTGTCCTTGAATTAAAATTATATTTAATATGTAATAAGAATAATAATTAAATATCCACTGGCATTCACACATCGCTATTTAGCCCCAAACTAAGCATTAGCCTGTAATATGGATACTAAGCAACGGATAAATATACTTGTATACTTTTTTTGTAAATTAATACATATTATACATTGAAAATACCCAGACCAATACAAACAGACATGTTCATGTATATAAATGTTTGTGCTGTTCGGGGATCGAACCCGGAACCCATAGTCTAGTATCCGACGTCTCAACCTTAACGGATGGGTCGTTAAAATTGCAAGCTTTGGTCTTTATTTAGTATTATTATCCAGCCTAAGCCGAGCATAAATATTTTTAAATTTTCGAGTTGCCATAACGTTTTATTAAAATATTTATTTTTTATTAATTTATGTCATTGCTTTTAACAAATGTTTGGTTGTCATAAATATTGAGATTTGTGTTTCCTTTTAAGTTTATGGATATATTGTATACAGTCACAGAGAAAATTAATTTTTTCTTTCAATCTTTGAGGCGAAAGTTTAAATACTTTAAATAAGTCTTCAATATTAAAAAATATAACAAAAAACGCTGACTACGTACAGTATAAAAAGTAAGGATTCCAATAGATAACAATGGAACGTTAAATATTCTACAAAGTTCCTTCGAGTTTCCGATAACACATTATAAGTTCGCAAAAGATAATGCGAACCAGTGTAAAAAATAACTTTTCCTTTTCCACCGAGGCTATTGTTATTGAAAACTTATTAATTCTAGACGACTTAACAGATGTTTTTCAACAGATTTATGATAACATCGGACGGTTCTTTGCTGAAAATATACAGAGTAACAAAAACAAAATAAAATACGAGTTTCTAAAGCTTTGATATCAATCGCACCAACAAAGCGTATCCTTTTATAAAAAAAAATTGCCAAGCGCGAATCGGAATCGCACTTGGAGGGTTCCGCAGCATCAAGTAACATAAAATAAAGTAAATTTTAATTACTTAGGCACCTACTACAGCTTTAATATGGAAAATAGTGATTCACCGTTTATGACGTATAAAATAAAAACTATACACCAGAAATCGTTCAAACTAAATTTCGTTGTTAGATTTCATCATACATATTTTTTTTGATTTTGTCAACCCCATAGTTTAGAAATTAGAGGGGGGGGGGGGGAAGGGACACAATTTTTTCACTTTTGGAAGATAGACTTGACGAATCTATAAGGGTTCCGTTTTTTGCCATTTTGGCTGCGGAACCCTAAAAATGATAACAACAATACTCTCTATTATTCCTTTTGACTGAACTGAAAACCACATTCAAATCTAATCACATTATTGAAATTTTTCCCGATATGTCAATCATGACTTTTGTTTGTTACATACGTACGAAATCAAAAGTTGTATGATATGTGAAATTGAATGCGAAACATGTAATCATAATGCTTTGA
This sequence comes from Leucinodes orbonalis, assembly GCA_019425675.1. Taxonomy (NCBI): domain Eukaryota; kingdom Metazoa; phylum Arthropoda; class Insecta; order Lepidoptera; family Crambidae; genus Leucinodes; species Leucinodes orbonalis. The sequence goes on along the minus strand of PQWD01009855.1, from coordinate 206,930 downwards.
TAACATATTAAAGTCACGGCATGACAGGTTTTTGAATATGTTACGTTATTTTGACACGAGTTTTACTCCATGATGAAGTTGGTAATTACATATTATGAGGAAGCCAAATTGTATCGTTTTGATTTTGTTTGGCATAATCTAAGTCAAAGTTTTGTGCAAGCTGATTTTTGTTTACTGTTAATCAACTACAAAATATATATAAGTACCTGTGTAAAGTCAACAATGAAATTATTGACTTTTCAATTGAAAACCTAAACATTTATTTTGTATTAGCTGTGTCCGCAACTTAATCCTCTGGAAATAATGCTGATATACTCCTTATGAGTTATGACGTACGAGTGTATCCCATCACAATTCGCCGCTATAATACTTTGGATTATCTGTTGAATCATTCAAATGCATGTACCTACTAAATATAATATGTAGAATGGTTATTTCGTTATAAGTAATAACTTATTACCTACACAATAACCCATAATAAAACTAATTTTATTTCTGACTTATCAAAAATATTTACCACTTGATTCTAAACATTGTTATAATGCGAAAGTTTTTATGTTTATTCGCGCAGCACGATATTAACTTTCTCGTATTAAGCGTCTAAGCCTGAGGAAATATATCATTCAAATATTCTGTAATGAAAACACAGGCTCGAAATGTGTAAGATCATAAGACCAGAATAGTTGCCGTGTTTCAAATAGATACTGTACTTACTTGAACATGATACGGAGCCACCTTTCTTCTCCTTTGATCTCGACGTTGATGCAGCCGGATAGCACCAGATACAGCCGACTTGTCTGTTCTCTTCTCCAGATTGTACCAGACGTCCATCTCACCAGACAGTGTGCGGACCTATGGTTTAAAATCATCATCAGCTCATTAAACGTCCCCACCGAGGGCACGAGCCTACCCGTATAGGGTGATTAGACCTTTATCGTCCACGGGCCCAGTGCGATTGGACGACTTATCTTATTTATATGTAACAAGACTTTTTATTGCATGAAATTACACGTATTGGTGATAAATTCAAACATCTAACCATTACTTTGAGTTTTACCTGCCAATTACGAGAACGTTTTATGAATAACTAAATGTCTAATATATTTTATAGTCATGCTGTTTTCTGTTCAAGTGTTTTCGTGTTATCTAACAAAGGTATCGGAATTGTTTGATTTAGGTTTTTATTTTTATATCTTCATCCAAAATTCTTGACCAGATCTGTGGTTAGTGAATATTTATAGTAGCTAAAACTTATAAATTCTGGTAAATCGTAGAGTCATACCTCAATAATAGTTTGTCCAAGAAAATCATCAGATTCACGTGTCAGCTTCTGTCGTAGTTTTGATTTCAAATCGTTGTCTTCATCCCAAACGCGCACTTTTATTCTGTCCGATGAGTTGTGACATTCACTGCGATAAATAAAATATAATTAAAGATTGTGTTTAAAGAATGAAATTACATACTAACATTTCTATTTTAACACTTTATTTTGCAGCATGCTGTCGAATTATAACTCGATTCAAATTACTCAACTAATGTTTCCAAAATTTCTAAAATAAAATATTATTTTATGTGACAAGAAACAAAAGCTTATTATTCGATGATATTTTATATCAAGCAAGCATGTTTAAAAGCCATAGTCTTTTATACAATTAACCATGCTTTTATTGCCGGTACAGATAAAAGTATTCATATTTAAGTTTGAAAAGCTGCAGTAGAATTTTCTCATTGTATGTATTATTATCATAAACTTTAATGCCTAGATATTAGATACATACTTAGGACTTTACTTATACCATATTAAGCTTTCATCCACCGTTTGTTGTATAAAGGCAATTTAGATAATAGACTTCAGCTTAACAGCGCAGTTTAGAAGTAAGAAGTACTTCATAAAGACTTACAAGTAAAATTTCTCATTCCACACGGGGTTCAACTCTTGTGGCATTGTTCGAGTCCTCTTCTTCACTTTGCTGACTTGTACTGTGACGTACGGATCCGAGGTTCCACTCTTGTCCTTGGCGATCAAACCTTGAGCACAAATAACTGCCCAAAAAGGGCACATTGAGTACGCAATACTATATTCTCCTAAGAGTAACTAGTTTTCATTGGGGCAGAAAGTATTCCAGATTCTACAATGTTCAGTTAGAGTTTTGTTCACAAAAGGTTACTTGGGAACTGTTTTGAGAGTACTCAACGGCCGCCCCGTTGGATTCTCAAGGAAGTATTTGGTGGAATTTGTTTGAAGAGAAATTTCTAAGGAAAATTTTATGAGTTGAATTAAAATGAATAATAACAATTCTCAATTTTGGATTAGTTATGCAGTATAACATATTTATTGTAAATCTTATCTTACCTCTTTAATAACTTACCAAACAAGCATTCTCAGTACTATTAGAACTTGTCTAATAAGGTTTTGTGTGCGCAGAACGGGCTGGGGTCAAAATAGAAGACTAGCTTCAAAACTACCAAACTTTTTAACTATGCCGAAATTCGATATCTAAAACAAGTCGAATATAGCGCCTACATTATCGTAGTATCTAATGCAAACTTCGATCAAGAAGAAAGTCTCGAAGAAGAAGTGTGAAAGTATGCACGGGATTCAAATCTAATGGTTCCGGAATTTTCACGAATCGGAAAATTTGAGAAATATAAAGATTGTGAAGAAACAGAACAAGTATTTTAGTTTGGTGTTTAGGGTCTCCATTCTCCATGCTTATTCCATCTATTTAACCATTCGCTTATGGATCTAAGGTAAATTGATCAGTCATAAATAGATTAGTTAGTAAAACATTCAACTCGTTTTCAATTTGCATCACAATAAGCAGGCTTCCGAAGTTCTGAAAATGTATAACGCAAATTTTACTTATAATTTGTGAAATTCATGCAATTCGTGCCAATTTAGCAGACGTGCTGCCGAATTGTGGTTTTGCAATCATTATTATTAATTAATGTGACTTCCATTTGTGTCGTTGCTGTAGAGAGAACTCGTGTAGGTGATTTGAGTTAAAATTGATTATATCGTTGTTCCTTGATCTTGTGAAGTATTAGATTCGTGGAATTTCCTTTGTGTGAATGAATATCCAAGCTACGTATTTATCAATGGAGGTGATAAGAGGCGGTGCATTAACGACCGTGATTTTGTTGGGTTAGTATTTGAAGTTAGGAATGTTATTGTATTTTTGATATCTACTACACGCGAACGAAAACTAATTGTATATTTTTTTTACTTAGTTACTTTCAATACTTCATTTAAAAATTCGTTGATATTTTATGTGAACAATATTAGCAGATATCAAAAAATAGGAAGAAAAGAATAAGGCGAAGAGATTCTGTCTAATAGATCAAAACTGCGAGCGTGCGGTTCGTAGCCGCAAAAGACCACGGCAAACCTGTAATGGCGATCTTGCAAGACCATTTTGATGTCCCTTCTATAGTTATTTGCTCGGCTTGTTCGAGACTGTCAATGTGAGTATCTGGGTCGACGTTAAACGTTCGCCTGGTCGCCACATGAAACGAAAGATGGATAGCAATTTAATGTCGGTGTGTTGTGTGTTCCTTTGATGGATCTGCCGTGTTGTCGTTGTCGCAGGAAGACCTGTAGAGGATTGGTAATTAGTACCACAGTACATCTTCGAACCTGTAATGGCGATTTTTGCGCTCCATTTCGATGTACCATCGAGGACTGATTGCTTCACGGTGCTCATGTGTACTCCATGCGGTTCCCCTTCGATGCCGAACACGCGTCTGTCACATACACACATGTGTCAGCTATTTTATTTTCGTTAGAAATTCTTTATATATTATGGAGTCTTTCTGATCTCAAGCACAAGGTTCTAAATACATTAAAAAAAGATAGATAGCTTTACAATTTCTCGTATACACTAACATTTAAGGTGCTAAAATCAAATATCCTTCAAAATTTTAATTGGTGCTTGAATGAGCAATTATTAATTTAAAAATGTGCATAATAGCCTAAAAAGGCTTTTAAAAAATATATGATAGTACCTGCATAATTTCTGCGGAACTCTGAAACACATCTGCACTTGATAACAAAGTAATATTAGTTGAATCAGTAAGATTTGTACCTGATAAGTTCGAAGATTTCTGGTTTATCCCTCTCGCGTTGTTTCATTCGTTCCTTCATGGCAGTGATGATAGAGTTAGCTTTGTCTTCAGCGCCGTGTTTTGATGACTTTTCAGCAGCCCCTGCGAAACACACTGCTCAGGCGGTGCCAACGATGTTCTTCGCATTGCGGGAAGCGCCGGGACGGCCGCCCCGCCCCGCGCCCACGCCCGCTACGACCACTCTTGGCTACAACCTGACTAGAAGCTAACTTCACGTTGATAATTCCCGAATATTTGCGTGTCAGATCTGGCCAGGTCGTCGACCTCGAGGGGCGCCAGCCGGAGCGGACGTGAGCACAGCGCCTGTTCACCAAATCATATACAATCTAACGCATAAACATTATCTTCATCAATTACTGTAACAGACGATCCATCTTCATTGGTAGATTATTGAACCAACAAGCCACCTTTGACTGTAGCGTTAAGATTGTACCCAAATTAATGTACCCTTTGTATCTGTATGTATTAGTATCAGTAAAGGTTTGTTTAGTAACACAACGGTACATTCCGTTTCTGTTTATTTACATGATCGCCTTGAATTAAGCGCTGATCACACCATATAGGGATAAAGATGAAACACAAAATGAAATAAACAAAGAACAGTAGAGTACTAAAAAATAAACAATTAAAACAATATTAAGTAAAGGACCACATATAATATCGAAGTGGACAGACATTGGATTGCGTGCAGACACTGCTAACAGGCACATCTTTACAACATGTGAGATAGTTGTCGGATTTATCTGCATTTGTGTCACTGAAGCTTCTATAAGATTAAGAAGAAAGTTGTGTTAGATAGTGTAGATTGTAAAGTAGGGTATAGAACAGTAAAACGTAAGTAAAATAGTAAGTACAGTAAGGGGTTTACAAATTTCGGCGCAGGGCGGGGCAACCCGAAAAGAATGGACGGATGACGAACCGAAGGGCCCTATCTACGTGATCTATTGAGTCCACACTTCAAAAACGTTCTTTATACAAAATTAATGATCAAAAAGTAGAAAACAAAACAAGTGAAGTAGAAAAATGCTAAAAATACAAAACAAATAAAAATAAAACACACTTGCTTTAATGTGAAAAGGTGATAAGTAATATAGCAATACAATACAAATTCCATACTTACCCCATAATAAAAAGGAATCGTCAAATTAATATAAAAAATGTATTTACAAAACAATAAACATAAAAATAAATATACCTTATTCTTAACCAAATATTTAAGTAAAAATACTATATTTCTAACACGACTTTAAAGTGTAGACTAGAGAATGAAAACGGCTTGCAGTCGATAGCTAATTTGTAACATGATACTAAAACGCGTTCCATTTACCTAGACGACTGCTCGCCTTTTATGATCGTGCATATGTCATACTAAAACCGGATAATTCATGGGAACCATATAATTTCGAAAATATAATGTTTATAATGTATTTGTAAACAGATAGCCATGCACACCGACGAAGCAACGTTTAAAATTGGAAGGGTAATAATATCATGCATCTTATTATATGAGGTCGGGTTTGTGTAGAGGAAAGAAAATAAAGTATTTTAATAGTAATAAAGAAAGAGACGACACCAATAACAATAAACGTTAAAAAACCACGGTTACAGAATAAAAAATAACAAGTGAATCCTTACAATGCCGCTGTGTACAATATTTACTGATGATGCGGGCTAGGAAATGCTCGCTCGTGAAAATGGCCACATTCAATGAACGACGGTCATGCAGAACTGTACACATGCATTTATATCTAAAGTATAACACTACAATATTTTGGTCTGAACCAGTTTACCTTTGAATACAGATATTATCATCTAGACAGCTTTATTTAACAAAGAACAAGGTGAAAAGCTATAGTTTTAAAGATAAATTATTGTTCAAAAGAACATCTCTTCAATCACTATAACTGTCTACAATACGTTATTCCCGGTTACAATCTTAGGAATTCAGTAAGCCTTACAAAAGTTAACAAGATTCTTGATAGCTTTGCATTAAAAAATATATTACGAATACTCAGTGTACCTTTTGTGAATCTAGGCTCGCCTCGATAATATATTCTCTATGTAGTCGTCCTCAAAGTGCGAACACAAAGGGCAGAATACTTGACAACACCAGTGTTCCATTAAGTGTCATTCAAACTCCTTATGTTCAGAAGGGTCGCGAACTTTCTTTAAAGATCCTTTGCGTAACTTCTGCTTTATGACAATTTCTGTGTATTAGGCACATCTACACTGATGATTATAAAATCATTTTACAACATCCTTTGCATTAATATATTAGTTATTAAGATTACAATCCATTATGAAAGAATCTTACCGATATAAAAACTCGGATTTTTAGGTTCAAATTGATATCTATGTAACATAATAAGCGGAACTTAAGAATCCTAAATAATAAAATGGATTTCAATATATTATAATTAATATCATGAACAAAAAAAATTGTCCGTTTAAAACAATGGTTTTAAACAGAGATGTAAGTAAAACATAGCATTAATATATTAACCAAAACATAACTAAGTTATCATCATGAACCATGTAAATTTAATTTTATATCCTACGTATTTAGCAAACGTTAACAAAACGCACATCCATGACAAATTATTATCATGCCCAACGGACTGAGCTTTGGATATTGATTTGGTTTACTACTAGGTGTCTCCAAAGATCTTAACTTCAACGAGTGACCTGACAAGAGGTTCTTGACTCCACTCGAGTTTAATAAGTAAGGACGCTTTCAGCCTTTTTGTCATACTCGAATTTACAGTGAATTTATGAAGAAACGCTCTTTTGTAAATATTATTTATCGATAGTTATAAACTTACCATTTTAAATGTAACGAATAATGTTCGTTTGTTTTAGAATATTGGAATATGAAGAAACAATTAAAACATTTGAAACATTTTTTGTTTTTTCTTAATCAAATACTTTTTACTTCAATGATTAATAAATCATTCTTCATTTTCCTTGTTCAATCATGTTATTATAGTAAGAATTGGATTTACGGGTTTAGTTTTATTTACATAAATAAATGTTCTAATTTTAGCGTTACTATCACTATGAAGAAGATGTTTCTAACAGAAAGTGGAAGAGATAGAAAAAACAATTTGGAGTAAATTTCAAAGCATACATAGAAAGGATGTAAAGGGTCTTATCGAGGAAGATTGTAAAACCAATTCTTGCTTCAGTTGTTTTTGTTGTTAAATTCACACAATACCATGAATTCCCACTTACTCTGCAGACAATCGGCGTTAAGCAAATCTTTGCATTTCTCGTGGCATTTAACGCCGCACTCTGTACACCTGACTCCTTGTCTCGCAATACCCCATAACAGACCCTCGCATTCATAGCAGTACGTTGGTGATGTAGCTGTCCATAGCACGAAGTTGTGTGGTGTAGTTGATGATATCGGATAGATCAGCGCTTGCAATGTCTTCTTGTATACATGCATTTTCTGAAAAACGATTTTTATTTTAAAACAGAGCACCTATTTTACCTGAATATAAATTAAGACTTTAAATGAAAGTTTTCGCGACAGATTCAGATTAGATAATAAGCCCGAAATTTATTAATAGTTGTACCTTGTTTTGAATAATGTATAGTGCGGATAACAATATAATTTCGCTGAACTTTTTTATTTATTTACTGTTTTAACTTTTAAAAAAGGATTTGTTACAATAAGTTCTTACAGAAGTTTCAGTAGTTTGTCAAAAGGTGGCTCGAAGTAAAGGTACTTTTAGTGTCGTAGCAATTACCTTCGACATTCTTCACTTTTTTAACTAGGATGTACATTAATATTTTTTTACTTACCAGTTCTTCGTCGTTCAACGTAGCTCGATGCACAGCTGATGTCAAGCCGGCATTCCTCTTGGTAGCAGCCATAGTCTAAACATTCCAATACAGTATTATTACTAAGATATGAACATGAATACTAACTCAGTGTGTATAGAGTACTGAGTATTGAATATACTGTTAATCTACTAATGTGTTCTAATCATAAGCTGATAGTTTGCCTACCTCAAAACTATACTTCAAAGTTTGAAATATTGTAAGATAATTTGACGATAAGTCCTCAGTTGAAGTTAGTTCTACAAATACTCATGCTTTAAGTGCTGCTTTGTAAGCTTTTCAGTTAAAGAACTGTTACCAATCCACTATAATCATTATGATATAGTTTTGTAACAAATGACTTCTAATGAGAGTTTTATTTTATTACCTAACTACGTGTTCTAAATTAATCATTAAAAAAGAAACGAAACAAATTTTGAATGGCTTATGTGCGTTACAATTTTCAAATAAAACTCGTGTGTGTCAATGCATGTAAACATAGGCATACCACAAAAAATATTATAACCTGTTATATCAGATGGGATAATGCAAAAACCTCCCAGTTCATAAAATCAATGCTGTGAAATTGAAGCTTCGCGATGAAAACTGGATTGGCAAGCACGTGCATTATTATTCCCAATAGGAATTTAATTTTTGCAGTATTATTTATCATCCACGCACTGTGTAAGTGTTTTATAAGCGATCACCAAAAATTTTTGTGACGTTTTAGTATGGTAAATGAAAATATTTATGGTGATAGATCAAAGCGCATCATGCAAAGGCCATTGTAAATCATCATAACCGATAATGCAAGCAAACTACGTTTATTTAGTGAAAAGAGTAACAAGGTACGGGCAATCTTTTAATATCTTTCCACTGACAAGAAGAATTGCATGCATAGATTAAAGAAAGTGTTATTGGGAGAGAAATACCTTAAGAACCTGCGGATCCGTGGTGAGGGGAGAAATGCAATGATATCATAATTTTAGTTAGGATTAAGAATCATTCTTCAGGTTCAATCCGCTAATGTTGCTCTGGTGACCCCTAATATTTGTAACAATACGGTCGGTAGGAATTGGAAGGCCATCTAAGAGTAGGTTAGTCCATCTAATGACACTTAGAAGGGTAACAGAAATCAATGGTAACACAGAAGGTACATCAATGAAGAGAGAAGTTATATAATAGCCCTTTTGAAGGTTATTTAAAAATACTTGGACAATGCACGGGCTATCATCATGAACTACTATTACATTTTCTTTCATGTTCAATCAATGCATTTATTTAAAAAAAATCTTTGTTAAGGTACGAGAATATGAAAATCACAAAACTGCCCATGTATTGTCCAAAACACATAAAATAGACATTTCCCGTCGAGAAGAAAACATTTATTACGCGCCTAATATTACTAAGCTCAGGAAGCGTACGTCGATGCGAGCTGTAAACATATACGACCAGTCTCAAATATCTACCTTCCTTATATAAGTTGGCGATAAGATACCGGCAGATCAGAAAATGTATTAAACTCATACTAAGGTAAACACTGAGAAAGTAAATTGAAACCGGCATAAAAAGGATAGCTTACTTTCGTCAGATTTGTACATTTAAGATGTATATAGGTATACTGGAATAATACTTACAAGTTCAGACACCAGTGGAATGGATTTTCTCCTTGGTCGAATGTCAGGCATGCTGTCAATGTTGCTATAGAAAGGGTTGTCCCCGGGATGCCTATAAAAACATTTTAACCCATAACTCGTAAATTGTAAGGCGCTTAACTATTATAATATATAAGTATTTGCAGAAAATATTAAAATAATAAAGACATACCCATTTCCACGTCCTCCTTGCTCGTTAAAGCCTCCAGATCCATTCTAAAAAACAAAAAAAAAATTATAATAAAAATTATTAAAAAATAAAAAGCTAAAGTTTATTTTGTAAATAAACAACAATAACAATATTTCTATAACATTAAAATATAACACTAATAACCAATTTTTGATGAGCGTCATAATTTCGGGAAGTCTTGTTACAACTTTGTCTTTTTAATTGATTTTATTTCAGGCAGCGAGAGGCTCATCAAAATGTGGTTTCAACAATAAGAGAGAATTAATAATTTTTATATTACAACATATATTGCACGCACGAGCAATCAACATAATGTAGAGGCTAGTAGATCGACACAGTGGTATATTGTCTCATCCATAGTTAGTTGATAAGTTTTTATAATGAAAACTGCATGTTAAGAGTATGGTAAAACGGGATGATACATACAAATTAAGTCTGCGTATTATAGGTTATTGACTGAAACGTTTTTTGCATAATTGTTTGAATAACCCATATTTCTTGCAAGCTCTTACCAAATTTTATTTAAGAAATCTGTTAACACATCAAGTGATATTGACATAATTATATCGGTTTCAGAGTCTTTTACTATAATGATGATTTTCATGTCCAGTTATTAATTTTCAATATTCTGCCTCTTGCTATCCCACGGTCACTAATAATATAATTAACACTACATAATTTGACACCTAAAATCCATTACTAAATATTTATGCTAATGCATAAGTGCCTGCTATCATTTTCTGTGTCAGTGTAGCTATAATATTCTAAGCCGCGTGGATACCTACATATCTTAATGAGTAACTTGAGATGAAGTGAACAATGAATATATATATTTTTATAGGTAATTTCTACATAATATCTTCACTCAAAAAGCTATTTCAATAAAGCTTGTATCAACTTAATTGATTGATTGAATTATTTATTAATATTGTATAGTATGTTCAGAAAACCTATGTCGAACTTAAGGTAATAATTTTGCATTTATGTAAATATCATCGATTTATGAGCGGGATATAAATAAATGTTTAAACTAGTGTTTCTTTAGTGATATGATACGATATGACAATGATCAATTTTGTACGTTTATCAAGTGTTCCCAAGAAACTATTTTTTATGTAAGATATGAATGAACTATGAATAGTAAATCTGGTTATATTAGCTTCCCAATTAGACGCCTAGGCCGTTCGTTAAATACCAGCATCCAATGTCAAAGTTAAAGTCAAAGTCAAAATTCATTTATTCAGATTAGGCTTACAAAAAACACTTATGAATGAAATGCCATTAGTTGTTTGATCTAAAATCAGAAGACGTTTAACAACTTGGCGTATTGACAGTTAGCGCTCACGATATGACTGAACAAGAATCAGCCATGTGATTGAAATTAAGTTTCGCCTTTATTTTCAATGATACTAATTAAAATAAAATAAATAGTATCTGTTATTTCGTCGGCCCACTCGCTTTGCTCACTTTTTGTGGTTACAGTAACCTAACCTAACATGCATGGATTGGAGTATCCATGCAATAATTTTATAGGTTACTAAATTATACTTATATTATTGTTTTGCTTAAAATTCACATCAAAATGATTATTCATTGATTTAATAATATTTCGCTTTTACTTGCTAGACACTATTGCTAAAAGTAGTTTGATACAATTTGTGAAGCTATTTAAATTTATGACAAATCTAATTGAATGCCGGCATTTAACAAACGACCTAGTCGTCCATTTGTATGGCTAATTTAACCAGATGGCTGTGACATATACACATCATACGTATTTAATATTTATTTATAATAAAGCTTAAGCGTTCAACACGTTAATATAATACTGATTATGGCAGTAGGTACTATAAAGGAGTATTACAAGGGTACAAATTTTAACAAGCAAGTAAATATTCTTTAAAAATTGTGGAACCAACTTCATTGGTTTTATTATCTTTATAAAAATTCAATATATATGTACATACGCATATAATATTCTTAGGTCCTATTGCTCACACCATTGCATATGCCTAGTTATTGCCTCCATTAAATGTGAATGCGCGCGCTGTATTCCGTAATATAATTGTATCCACTTGATCAAGACCAAATTATGTGTTTCTATTGGTAGATATACTGTAAAACAAATACTATCATAGTTCGATTATGGTTACGATTTCACAACCGAAGTACATAATAATTTTATCAAGACTTAGAGGAAGTAGTAAATTAGTAACTTGCAAGTGTTTATTACCCTTCATATCTTAAAAATATTAATACTACAAAATGTATCTACTTAACTTGTTAAATTATATATGCATAACGCATTCAATGGACGACTAAACAACGATTACATACTCCACACCCTAAATCTAATTCTAATTGTATTGTGAACCAAAATGGGATTCATGATTTTGCAATGTTAAGCCGGTTATATAATTTTTGCAAAGGTTATTGAATATATCAGTCTAACTATTTGTTTAACTTTTCAGATTGTTTGTAAATGTTATATATAGGCTAAATTATCTGATCTAAATTTAACTCTTAACTCTAATTTCGTGAAACTTTTGCATTAGGTAACTTACACCTGCGCTGACTTTGTCCTTTTCCGTAGATGGCGTTGTAGCAGCAGGCGTCTCTGTAGTTTTTTCTTCTGCTTTTCTATCTTTTAGCGCCTTTAACAGCTTCCACTTGCTACCAACAGGAGCATCTTGTTGCGGTGCTGGCTCTTGAACAGGTTTAGGTTCTTGATGTATTTCCGGCATATCATAATCGTCATCAAGCTCGTCACCACTTTGAACAGGGCTATCAGGCCCAGAAGTTTCTCCGGACCCTGAATCATCGTCATATGATTTGTCGTCATCAGAATATCGTTCAGCTTCAGTGTCAGCTGTTGTTTCGTCGATTGATGGGAACGTAGTGATGTCTTTCCAGGTTTCTTGAGTTGGACTTTCATCGCACTTGGTTTTTATAGTCGCGGTTTTAAGCCTTAATTCTCTAAGAACATATGACATTTTTTCTTTTAATACTTCTTCAGGCTCCTCTGAAAGTTCTTCTTCGATTTCAGGTTCCTCTGGAAGTGTTTTTTGTCTTTCAGTTTCTAACTGAGATTGATGTTCCATTTCTTCTAGCTTACGTAATTCGTAACAGTACCATTCATCCTCAGAGTCAATACTATCTTCTGTACTTTGCCGTCTAGATGAAACCCGAGAGCCACTTCTCCACGAATGGGTACTTCTACTGTCATCATCATCATGTTTACTAGGTATTTCCAAGCTTTGTTGGTGTCGTGGTTGAAACTTGTTTGTACTTGTTATACCCCGCGTACTTTGTATAGAAGGACTTCTTTCAGGATGTACCACAGAATCTTCTGGAACCTTTGTATTGATTATTTCAGGGGTATAGTCTGCCTTTCGTAACTTTTTCTCTCTGTGATTTGAAAATTCTTCCGCTATGTCTTCTTGTGGTTCTAGTTCTAATTTAGGAGGAGATATATTTTCAGCAACTTGCTCATCAGATACAGATGTTGATTTTCTAAGACGATATTTTCCTAGAGCCCTAGATACTGCAAACTCTTGAGATGATACGCTGAACATTTTATTGTTTTCATTTGGACTTTCTTCAGGTAATGTGGTTTGCTTTTTAACATCTCCGATGGTAGCAAATAATGACGCAGGTGATTGGTTATCTTCCTTTTCATCTTCTTCAAATAAGTCTATATTTGAAATATCAGTATCAATATCTAATTTTTCAAGTTCAGAAATGTTATCTTTATTCATTTGACTAACACGTGCAAAATGGAAATCGATGTCATCACTTTTGTCACGTGGCATTTGATATTTTTCGCTCTCTTCTACAATACACTCTGGATCTTCTCCGGGAAAATCTCGACCTTGTTGTTGTATTTCCTGAATAATTTGTTGCTGTTCAACAATTTCTTGATTATTTATTTTTCTTTGCTTAGGCTTGTTTGGGACTTTGGCAAACAAATTATTTTCATGAGTGGAATCTGAGAAAACACTATCGCTATCCTCAGATTGAGCACTAGACCTTCCCCCAGACCATTCTGTTTCAGAAGTTTCAGGATCAGAAAGCGATTGATGGCTAGCTTGATGCTTTCTTCGAGCTTTTTGTAGTAGCCCAGACATAGATGCTACTAAATGATATTTTTTTCTTCTTTGTGCTGATAGTATCCTTTCTTTTAAAGATTTTTCTTGTTGAGTTGGTTCAACTGTGTCTACTCCTGATGGTAAAGAATGAGATCTATGTTTTTTTGGTAAGTGTAAATCTGGAAGCCAATGGCTTACTGATGACATTGCAGACTTTAGAGAAGAGGTACGCTTAGGCTTTTTTACCTGTTTCTCTTGAGATTTTCCTTTTAGATTACTCGAAATCGAAAGATATCCCGATTCAGATACTAACATGCCACTGGAATCCACGTACTGTTCTTTTCTCATTTTCAAATGCTCAGGAACAGCTTGTTGTTCAAATCCTTGATTTTCATACATTGCATTTCCGTTGCGTTGATCATACTGCTGTTGTTTAAAATATTCTTGTTGCAATTGGTTTTGAAATTGTTTTCTTTCCGATATATTTAGTGAATGCGATTTTAAACTTGACGTTTCCATTGAGCTTGTTGGAGACCTACTTCCACCTTGCCATGAAAGTTGATCCTCTAAAGAGGTTCTTTTTGGTGAGTCATATCTTGTAGATGTCGGATAATAAGATAAGGCATCCGTGAGATTACTTGGTGGGTATCCTCCTCGACCGGCGTTTTTAAATCCATTTTGGTATAAATTTGGATCGTTGGCTCCCATTGTATTAGCTCTAGTCATTGACCTTTTACCAGCATTTGCAGCTGACATAACAACAGTTTGCGCATGATAACTGGGTTCTGGGGGGTACGAATCTATTGCTGGTCTTGCAACTGATTCAACAATTTCATTTCTATCTAATAATTCGGAAAAACTCCTATCTTCAGATAACATCCCTCGGGGAGTACTGTATACAGTAGTAAATATTTGTTGCCTATTTCCTGCTACTGAATATATTGATGGAGCTTCATTTCCGTAATAATAATCATTCATACTACTTATTTGACTAGTTTGACCAGTCATAGAATATGGAACATCATTTTTTAAAAATGAACTATCGATTTTGCTTTGTAATTTACTCATATCTCGCGATATCGATGCATCTTTTGCTGTATGATCTGTTTTTCTAATGCTGTAATCATTTTTTATGCTTTTACTATCATAAGTATACGAATCTACTAATGTCTCTAAGTATGGTTTTGAGTCACTTTCGTATGCCATTATTTGAATCGATTGTGGTGAAGATATTCTCACTTTATATGCATCATGACTAGCGTGAGTAATTCGATTAGTTTTAGGTGATCCAGGACTTTTTTCGAGGCTAGACCAACCGCTCATTGAAGACAATCCTGAGTCTGATTTAGCTGCAACAATGTTTGTTGAATCTCTTTTAACATGCTTGGGTGATGTTTTTGGAGATTTTGGAGATCTTGGGCTCAACCGTAAGGTATCTGTAGGTACAGTTGAGAGCATCGATGGATGGCCAGTTAGTAATCCTCCGTTATTTTGAATTGATGGAAACACATCTACTTCATTTGGTGGTGCCGGAGGAGGTGGACTAGGTGTTTTATGACGCCTATTTTCCTCGTAGCTTAAGTCAAGACGACTATCTGAGGTTCCGTTATATATATCATGCACTGTTAAAGAAGAGGTATGATCTACATTAGGCTTATAAACATCTGCAATTTGTTGCGAGCCTTTGCTTGTGTAATAAGTCGGTCTTGCACTCTCGATCATTTGATAGGATGGACTGTATTCGAATCTCTCTCTTGATAGAGCACTTGGAGATTTATTCGATTTTGCGGCATTTATTTCAGCATTCGCCACCGCTGAACTGTAAGCTAAACGACCAGTGACTGTAGTATACGGTTCAGTTGTGGTTCGTTCTGGGACAAATTTTCTTCTAGGCGAAAGAGTTGGAGGCAAATATTCTATCGTTCTATCGGACAGATTTCCATCATTTAATGATAATCTTGAAGGCGATTTTCCCTATTTATGTGTCTTTCGGCATACTTAACATGAAATCATCGAAACTCTTCATCATATCATTCATAGCCCAACTATCTCCACCTGGATAAACACCTTTCAACTGTTCATTTATAATATTTCCATCTTCAACCAAGGTTTTTGCTTCTATGTCTCTATCATGTTTTGATGATATTTTAGTTTCAGGACTAAGAAGTCTAGTTTTCAAGTCTTTTAACTCTCTCGAATCTTTGTGTAATTGAGTTGTCAGCCTATCTAATTCATGTAATTTATCTACTGTGATTTGATCTATTGTACTTAAGGTAGATAAATGAACTAAGTCTCTTTCGCTGATATCAGGTCCACCTTGTAATCCACAATATTCTTTGTAATCTGTCGCACTATAAATTTGTCTTGAATTACTTGGTATTACTTCTATTTCCGGTTCTTCTGGAGCTTCCCAGATCATATCTAACTGTGAAGGTGGTCTAGATGTTTCATCACACACAAGATCGTCTCGGTACGCTTGATTTAAGCTTTTATAGAAGGCTTCATTAGACTCCATAACTTCTTCTTGGGGGTCTAGTAGTACAGAACTTCTTCCAATATCTAAGCCTTCTTCAATACCATCTTCAACTGTTCCATTCCCTAATATTTCTCTTATCACTTCAAGTCGAGTCATTGGATCTCTAGCTCCGACTGTGCGACAGGTGTAAAAGTCGAGCAAAGTTGAGATCACACCCTGTTGATCGGCTAGTAACGCCTCTAATCTTTCAAGTCGTTCCCACATCCTAACATATTCTTGGCTGAGTAGGTCGAGTGCCCGCCAAGCATACTTCAGTTCAGTTTCGAGGATATTAAGCCTGGTACCAAGGCGTTCCATATAGTCACTGATGATGTAGTCGCCAGAGTAAGGGGGCAGGTCTGGCGGCAGGGCGAGGGAGCCGCAGTCGTCCATATCGACCTCTGCAGCCCCACTCCCTACGGCCTCGTTTTCCTCCATCCCGCCGCTTGCACCTGCCCCGGCATTGTCGTGAATATCTCGCATCATCTTCTGATCGGATAGTGGGTTGGACATAACATTTTTCACTATGAGTCATCCCATATCGTTATTACAAACACTTCTCGCACAAAAAAAATCTGTACTTAAATTCACAAAAGTCATTTTACCACTTGTTCAGTACATTATTGTTTCACTTTGGAGTTCACTTTTATTCTATATTTAAATCTTTTTGCACACTTTATATGTATACTTTGTACTTCGACGGAATCAAATTGATAGAGGTATTTTACATCAAAAATATACTATGAGTTACACTTATCACTTTTACTGTAATAAAGTTTATATTAGTATCACGTGAGAAAAACTTACTAGTTTGCGCATAAAACAAATTATGCACACACCAGTAATATGGAAAGGGAAAAAACACCTCATCGGAGCATATGAACTTAGTTAAAGGATAATTAAGAAAAAAAAAATTTTGTTTTGAAATAAATAATCCTATTGAAAGTTAATATGTTCCTTTGTGAGGCAGCTCAGCGGTTCCTATAAGATTCCACATGAATAAGCTAGCTTCAGAGGTGGAAGGTGTCTCCCGGCAAGGAAGGAAACGGAATAAAAGGAGAGGAAACGAGTGCCGGGTTTCACCACCGCTTCGCTTAAATCAACACGCACAGTAAATAGGACTGGAATTGGAAGAAAACTCGTAGATTATTTATTAAAAGAAAATTATTATCAAACGGAAATATGTCTACGTATTGTTTCCCAATATTATTCATCAATAAATTTTGTTATACCTAGAATGAAATAATGCCTGTTTTTAGTTGGTGTTGCGTGTATTTGTCAATATCGAATGTTTTGCTATCATAACTTGGGGTACATACGGTACATACCGTAGCTATAGGTAGTTATTTCCAGTTAAAGCTTAAAAATTGCCTAGATGTCTAAACAAATCCAAAGATATAAAATCTACATGTTCTGTTACCATCTAAATAAATATTTAACGCCTATTGGTTTGCATACATTGTCCTATGTCGAGGTGGAATGTCTTTAACAATAGATACTGAATGTTTCAGTGAACGTTCGCTATACATATGTATCATGATACGAGGTCAACATATTGAGGAATATTCATAGAAATCTTATTTAGGCAAGTACACTGTATTAATTAATACACAGTTACAGTCCAGTTTTTTAATTTTAATGCGCCAAAACCTGTATGAATATTTATTTGCAAATATTATTTTTTGTGAAATCTTTATTTTAAAGCTAGATACCGTTATAATATTAATGATGAAAATATTGAGGTTTCTCAACATAAAAGATGTGCCTTTAATTAGTAAAAAAACTCAAAAGATAGGTACTTTTACTTAAAATCCTTAAAGTTACAAGAGTTATCGTAAAAAGTAGCATCCAAGTTTCGAAGTTTATCGAAAACCGATATCGCAACGAAGGCGCGCTCGCCTTGGAGAAATCATAACATTCGCCTTGACGATAAGACGTTATTGTTTATAGGACGCTTACCGAGTCGCATCCTTCCATTTTCTGATCTTTAATCCTGTATATCTATACACACAATTATTTACATTACACTCCTGTTTATTTATGGACTAAAGTAGAGGTCCAAACAAGATTACTAGGGTCGCTAAAGTTTAGCAAGCCCTAGAAAACTTTACAGACACCATTCCTTTTTTTCTGTTGTTGTCGTTTTCTGTTTCAATAAAGGTTTTGTGATAAAGGTTTTTGTGTCTGAATGAAAAAACATGTTAAGTACTCGTAAACATTAAATATTATACCCTATCTTAAAATTAGTAAAATCTTTAGATCCTGTAATATATAATTTATAGATTTACTGTTAGACCTGAATAGTACGAATCGTAATTAATAAAATGTGTAAATACGATTACTATAATCTTAGTATAATCTTGCTAACTTTAAATAATTATAGGTCAATACGACTAAAATTTCACAAAAAAAAACCAAAAAGTTCAATTTCCAGGATATAGATAAAACTAAAATATTTAATTGTAGTTTTATCAATGTCCTAGAAATTGACGAACCGTTTATAATAATGGTTCCCTTTTTTATGTTGTTCGAACGAAATGAGCAAACGAGACCACAGATGAAAAGTGTTCACCTCCGCCCAGAGGCAACGAGCAACGGTGATAAGGCCCGTATAAGGACGCGACTCAACTTTGATCTTTACTTAATTGTATTAGAAAGGGATAGCGCTATATACGATACATAGCGGCATCCCTTTCTTACTTTTTAAAAGTAAAGATTCATACTTTAGTCTCGTTCTAGAATACGAGCTTAAAATGCTACTGGTGCGTTGCTTTTCTTTTAGGAGGGAATACGCTGTTCAATGAAATTTCGCTCCAAAATATTAGCGGATTTTTAAAAATATTATCCCTATGAAAACAGTATGCCATTGAACTTAAGTGTACCCGTATGTACGTAAAAGTTTAATATAAGAAAGGAAAAGGCGTCAAAAAAAGAAACTTTGACCAAGTTCTGCACATTGGCACCGACCGACACGAGACATCAAAACAACTTTTCAAGCTGTCATTGACAAACTAAGCGCGCGTAAGATACATAGTAATAAATGGTATTTTCAGTAACGATCTTTTCTTTAGTTAAGACTCATGTACAATATTTAAATTACTTTTGAATGGTTATTCAATTTGAATATATAAATGTAATTTTTGAGGTATTTAGATTTTTATGTGATTATCTTTATAGAAAATATTTTTACACTGCTCTCTGCAAATATAATGTCAAGGGACCGCTGAAATTAGAACACCTATACTAAACTTATGTATGTGGGTTTACAACATAAGTTCCACAACACATAACATGGCAATACCTTAGTTTTCAAGCAGTTCTTTGCCTGAACATGGACAATGACTCGCCAAAACAATACTTAGTTTTTTTATCCAATTTTAAATTAAACATCCCGGTCCTCCGCTTTTGTCATCCAGCCTCCACTTGCGACCGTTTGACAGTCGTCGGGCCGGAGGGCAAAAACAGTTAACTAATATATATACATAACAACCACTAAATTTGCGATTAGCACAACTAAGTAAAGAATCATCGTTTGTCGGTCGGCTCTTGACACCAAACTAAATTAGTGGTAAATTACTGACTAACTAAAGTTTTCTGAAAACGAGATCCACAATTGAAACGGTTGGATCCTTGCCAAAATCCACAAGAAACTTTGTTCAACACTAATTGGATTTGTAACCCGCAGCCTATGGAGAAAGTACTAAAAGAAATGTTCTACAAGGAAAACTGGACGGTCGAACGATTTGCAATTTTATTGAATGAAAACAGTGCTAGTAATTTTTATGTAACGAAGTGAACAGGACGATCAGGACGCTCAAATGGTAAGTGACATTTAAGAAGACCAAGAGCTGATAGACAGTTATTATTGTCCTTCAATACCTACTGTGTACTTGCGTATAAAATATAAGAAATAGTGAAAGAAAGTTAGTGTTCGGTGGGAGCGTAAAACGAGCTGATTATAAATGACAGTGGAACACTAATATTGCAAGTCACGATGTAGAAAGAGTTTTATTTGCTTTTAAAAGGTAAATCTGCATCTGATATGGGCAGAGGTAACAATAAATCATCAGATGACAAATCAGGTTCACCGTTTACTTTTAATCTGACTAGTCTTGGTATCTCTAGGAGACTCACAATATAGTTCCTATGGTTTCTCGTCTCACCATAGTTATAAGAAGATTTGCCAGCTCCAGCTCGCGGTTTGCCGTTTTGTTTGCTTGAGCGAACAAACATACAAATATAAGTGTCGAATAAACAAAAATTAAAAACGTTAGGGTGAAATTGAATCCACAAACGACATAACCGAAACAAAAAATGAACAAGAGAATTCTGCAAGCAGCGAAAGGGCTACATCTGTTGGCAATAGTTCAAAATCCCCACAGATGTGCCGCCCGTAATCACTGTAACGAGCCGAACAGTGATGCGACAATGCGCCAACTTGGCTTTAAATAATACAAATGCTCATGAATAAGTTACGAGGCAAATTTTATGTACTTCCGTGGGTATACTTCCCGAGTTGGCTATGTGGGAAATTTTACTGCTGTTTTTTTGATAAACCATATTAAGGACTACGCAAAAAACCACATATGCAAAACGATTTTTTCTATGAGGTTCTGTGACAGTCCATTGCTAGATTCAGGCTCAGATTTTGTTACAGTTAAAGTAGTGTTAAAATAATAACACCAAGAACAGCCGGTCAAGATAACAGGAAATTATTTTGTAATAGAAAATTACTAAATAAATTTCACTAACACAATTATATTTTCAATTTTGTTGTTTTCACATCATGAGGAAAACAATCGATCGAGATACATCAATATTGAACAAAGCTGACGGCCCTTGAGGCAACAAAACTTCAAACCCTTATCTTATCAACCCCATTAGAGGACATGGCACTCAACTTTAACTGTCAGGACATAGTTAAGGTAAATCAAGATTGATCCTTTGATGAAGTCTATCAAATATTTAAACCTCAAAGTCCCAAACCTTGTTTAAGTAATTTTGTATGGCGTAACTTTACTGACGTTAATAATATAATTTGGAGAGTAGTGACCCGCTCGCTGTTTCACCTTGTAGTGATTTTTCACTTTGACATAGTACCTAATTTTAATGTAGATCAATTAGTTCTAAAGATATTTTAAGTTACGAAGTGTACAGGACGGCCAGGACGCTCACTTGATGGTAAGTAATACGCCTGATCATGACAAAGCAGCATAGAAGGAGGCCAATAACTGGTAGACAATTGTTATCCATCAAAATGACACTACGCGCGTCACCCGAGACGACAAATGTTAGGTCTCTTATACCCGGTGGTTTTGCTGTAGAGTGATTATAAGTATCTCTTAGACTTAAGGGACGACAACAAGGTGCGAAGACTGGTACGCAGATCTTGAAAAAAAAAATACCCTCAAACAAAGAACGAGTTCTTATGGTGAAGGAAAACATCGTGAGGAAACCTTCATGCACGCCTGCGAAGAGATTCAAAGGTTGTGTGTGAAGTCGTCCAATCCGCACTGGGCCCGCGTGGACGACTAAGGCCTAATCACGTTTAATGAGCTGATGATGATGAAAGAACGAGTATCATCGAAGTCCGTTCTGCAGTTTTTGGATAAAAAACGCATGACAGACAGACCAAGATTAGTATTGTATATTTGAAGACCTGTTACTAAGTTAATGTTATATTACATTATTCCCTTATCTCCAATTTTTGTAAATTGAATCCTCTTGCTAGCGTGATTATAAAAAAATAATGATATAAATAAATCTGAAATTTACAAGGTTTTCGTTTTTATAAACCTGCTCGAAATGTTTATTCAACAAAGGCTTCTATTACAAAGGCATAAGTACCAGTAATATTTTGAAGCGGCGTGTACTAAGCAATTCTGCTGTGTCACGTCCATTTCATTCAGAGGAATCGTTACTCACTCACACCCTTTTTCCACGCGTTTTGGAATAAATATATTTGCCCCATCATTCTGATATTTGCCAAAGGGTTAGATTGGGACATATCACATTTGTCAGAATATACACACACAAGCTTGAATTCAGAATAAAGATGAGTACGCTTACAAAACAAGAACTTTATTTCTGATAAAAAAGTGGATTTTGCCTTAGTGAGTGATTGTGTTTATGTATAATAGTATTTATAATATAAGTGGAGCCCTGTTCTTTACTAGACTGAATGTAATAAAATTCTATCTACTCACGCTTTATTTATAATCAAAAGAAAAATTCCACATTAAGTATTAACAAAAAATAATGCTATGGACACGTAGTAAGGTTATCCTTTTAAGTACTTTCAGCATTTATTTTCGCGTACCTTTCAAATTTAACGACGGTTCAGATCAGAATTTTTCATACAAATCACGTTTTTCCCTCTGACCCTATTCGTAGTGTCAACATTCCTGTGAAACGACAAATTAGGGCTCAAGGGATATTTACACGGTGAGTGTCGCGACCTATGTGGGGAAAACTACGAGAAATATAGGTTTAAGAACAAAATAGACAGTTCCGATGGGAATAGTTTGTATACGACATGTTTTTATATGGAAACTTCAATACTATTTAACACTCCACAATATGTTATTAAGACAAGCTATAGCTAGACTTTTTAAGTGTGTTGCAACGAAATAATTAGTGCAAAATCAATTTGTTTAATGGCAACACCTGTATTTCCAGCGCTCACTTATTACTTAATTTACCAGCTCATTACATCCAATGATGAACTTAAAGCGTCTTTTAAGCTAGTGAAAATATTTGCCCTAAATTCTTCTTTTGCTTCTATGCTGCTGCATATTTACCCCTTATTTTTATATCTCATAGGTGTAAAGTGTAGTTATAGTAATTATTGTAAATCCCTCTTTCATGACATTGAACTTAAATGCATTTTCTTTTACATATAAATAAAAGAAATTGTTTTCTAGAAAATAAATTTAAACTGTAACAATTTGATTCATTCATTTCTCATAAACATGTGTTTATTTTTAAATATCACATTAAGTGAAATATGTGTTAGCTAACCGTATGCTACTTAAATGATTCTTATTATCTTTTTACAAGTAATCTAAGCAAGATAATTTTTAAGACTCGTATTATATATTATTTTATCAGCAAATGAAGGTGTACATAGGCAAGTTAAGGTATATACTATTGAACAAAAAAAAAATTGTGTAAAGGAAAAGATAACGACCATACAATATTGATTTCATGGCACGAAAATAATATGTGAAATATTTTATGAGAAAGCCGTAGCAACGCATATCGAAATGTTAGCATAAGCTTCAACTTTGGTATTACAGTAGTACTTGATGAATTAACACGCAAACATGTGTTCTACCTTTATGGTGCTTCTGAAATACAGAACTTCATACAATATTTACATACATATAATTAAGTGAAGACTGTGGGAAACACTAAATTAGTTTTGTCTCGTATCAAATGTTTACACAGGTCTACTTTGGTATTACGTAGATTGGTTATGCGTATTTAGGTATATATATTAGGTATACTTTAAGGGTATATTGTTATATTGATTACATAAATAGCGATGTTAATGTGCCATTAGATGTGTTATTTCCAGCAGTTTTATTTATTTCCTTTTCAGCATAGGAAGGTTTTACATTGCACAAATAACAAGGAGTGGATTTTGTATGATTTATAATAATATTTTTTGAGTATTATTTATTTATTTTTATTTATGCTTAGTAGGCAAACGAGCAAATGGCTCAATTGATGGTAAATGACACCGCCGCCCATGTACGTTTGCATTTGCAATACCAGAGGGCACTGAAATGCGTTGCCGGCTTTTCGACAGGGAATCCGCTCTTTTTTTTAAGGTCGTCAGGTCGTATCGCTCAGGAAATATCTCCGGCAGCAACTGATTCCACAGTTTCGTCATTCTTGGCAATTACAACAAAAACGCACTGTCGAGGACTTCTATTCACCTAGGTGGTAAGGAAAAAATTTTGAGTTTTGCCTCGAAGTGGTTTAGTAATGAGTGACTTCTATCGCTATGATATATAATCATAGGACCTAGTGTACCAGTGTTCTTAAAATGGTTAGTAGATTGTGATGTCATGGAATCCACTAATACCGAAAGCATGCTATTTTTCAAATATATTATTAAAAGAAAAAGAAAACATTTGAAAGGAGTCATTTTTTACTTTAGGGAAAAAACCAATGAAATAGGTACAATAATTGCAATAACTAAAACAGACATAATATAAGTATTTCTTAAAAATAATACTAAAAACATAAAAAGGTCAACGTTAAATTATTGGAGTTAGATAATACTGTTTTTTTAGGTAGTAAATTCGGTATTGAGTCGTCTAGGTAGGTACCACCGCAGTGCCAAATATCGCCCCGTTCAATAGAAATGTTTTGCAATTGTGTTTCTGGGTGGGCACTGTAGCTAGTAAAATAAAACAAAGTTTTCCCTTTTAAAATCAAAGTACGGTTTAATCAAATATAAGATCAAATTCTCATTACCTACTCTGTAAATTAATGCTCGTGTGTTTCAAAGCCATGGCAAATTGTGTTCGGAGAAAGAGATGAGTGTAATACCAAACGCAAAAAAGGTCGAATCCCTTGAAAACGCGAAATAGGGTCCTAAAGATATGCCGTCCGCACGATACGAGAGCAATAAGATAAATAAGGACTTTCGCAAACAAGATTTCATTACTTTTAAAGCGTTTCCTCCCTTGACAGGAAAACGTCGGCAACTTTCACGAGACGCGTTCCTCTGTCGCATTTTTATTCGTAGATGATTATTTATTTTCTAACTTAAATTGACTCGTACGTTCCAATGTTATTATTACATATTTTAAAATTGTTTTATGAGTCTTGATTGATATAGTTTTACCATGTTAAGATATGCATTCAAATATATAATTTCAAGAATCCAATCCATTCCATTCCAATAAAATTTGTCGCTACATTGGTTTAACCTTAAGCCATCACCCGGGCTATAGCGGGTTGGTGAGTATTAACAATTGTCATTCCCATAATGTAACCGAAACCAACTGCTTAGTGCTAATAAAAATATTCGAAATAAGTCAATTAATAGATATTTTTTGTTTTTAATTAGCTACCAGGTCTAACCACTTTGTCGCATTTAGGAATTTAAGCAGCTGCATCTGCTTGCAGTGCATCCTAGAGCACATCTGGTGAGACATTGGCAACTTGCCAACGCTCTCCAGACCGGCGTGACAAGAAATAGTTCACGATATCCTAACAATTTGGTAATAGAGCATAATTAACTACAAATGATGCTAGAGGGTTAACACCAGTTTAATAATTATCTCTATTTAAAATAAATAATATAATAAATTATTCTCCTAAACTTTTGCTTGTCCACGATTTAGTTTGAAAACCCTCTATAAGATCAAAGTTATCTTTTTCTAAAAAAGAAATACAGAGCAAACGAGCGAACTGCCTCTCTTTCTCTCTTCAATCTACCATAGACCACTGCTGGACATAGGTCTCCCTCAGCGAACAGCTTATCTGATGCTAAAGGATACCACCACATGTCCTATTCAACCTATCGCAGTCCACTGCTGGACATAGGTCTCCCCATTTGCGCCAGATATCCCGGTCCTCCGCTTTCCTCATCCAGCCCACCAGCGACCTTTCGCAAGTCGTCGGTCCATCGGGCCGGAGGGCGAAATGTATATGTGTGCAACGACACGTTTAGAGGATACGAAAATTGCCCAACCTGCATATATCAAAACCACATGTAGAATATTTTAAATTCAGTTTAATCGGCTATATTTTCTATAAAAAAATGTACTTGTTAAGTCAGTTTTGTTTAATACGACAAATAACTTCAACAATCAACCTATTTACACCATCACTACCATCAGTCTTGAGCTTGTTACTAATTCATCGAATCAACGAACCTACGATTCACGCAGTATTAATTTATTCAAGAAGGCAGCTGGAGGGTTTGGGCACTCCTTGCGCCTTGCGCTCCACACTGGCCACAGCATTTCGGGCTTAATGAATAATATCAAAGGGCTTAGTTTCAATTGGTGGTACGTGCTACGGTCCGCAAAATAGAACGCCCTTTGTACGGCGCAGTCTTTGTTTATAGCGTAGCAATTTCATAAATTAAACCACCTATGTTGTGGGAACGTCGCTGGCGTCGTAAGAACCTCATGTGTATATTGAGCTAAGATGAGCATTTGCCTCCATGAATTTCAAAATTTCGCAGTTTTCATCTCCTTGTGTTGTATATTATACTAACATCCCTATTTGTTTTGAAATAGGTCCTTATTTAAGACCTATCTAGACTTAAATATAATACGATATGTGGTTGTTTATTACTATTTTTAAAACAGCTCATTGCTGTCTACTGCTAGACCTCCAAAACAATAGTCGTTAATAGTTTACAGTTCGCAAGAGGTGAGGTTGCTCGAGTCGAAAAAACTGTATGCTTCAACATCTTACCATAAAATAATTTTATTATACAAAGCACTGAGCTGAACGTAAAGATTTAATTTCTTTAAAACGTTCTTAAAAGTGTTCGAATATTAAATCGAAAGTTGCTCACTTTAATCACTTTCAATGCGAGTTCCACCTAAACTGATACTTTTCATATTACACCTATCCAAGTGACTGAACAATAACGGAACGTTTTTATAAAATTAATAAGCAAAACCTTGAAAAAAGTTGTTCGAGAAGTGCTAACATACAATTGGTTCTCGCCTCTAATTCACCGGGGTATTAGTAAAGTTTAGCGACAATGGAGTGCGCTTAGAACAATTTCCGAATAGAGTAAATCCTTTCTATTGGAGGACCAAGTTTTTATCGGTTTTGTTGCCACTAACTTATATTACATGTTGTGGCCAGAACCTTCGTTAGTTTAGTTGTTAAACTTATGTTTAAACGCATATACTTACAGCTTTGATTTTAATATTTGTTTTGACGGAATCAAATATGTTATAATTATTATCTATTATTCAATTTAAGACTACGTTTGAATACCGCGAATGTTCACTACGAGATTTTTAAGTTGGCTTGTTCTGAAACCGTGTTCTTAGTTTTAACAACTATACTCAACGTTTATAAAGTGGTTGTCATTAAATAAACGCAAAGCTGAACTTTACGAGTCTCAAGATACGAGCACCGTTTTGAGGGTACTAAAATAAAATCTATTATGAATGGAGTAATTAACCTTTGATTAAATCTCATTATTAAGGTATTTAATCATTCAGTGCTTAAAGTTGTTGTTAAAAGATACCAGAGGCATTTATTAATTAGATAAGAGGTCAAGTTTGTAGTGAAATAGTGTTGCGTAACAATGACAATTTTATTGAACTTCTTATATGTTGGGATTTAAGATAAAATATTTTCTATTGTAAAATTCCAGTTGATTCCTATACGAAATTCCCAATTAAAATTTACCAAAAAAAATAGGAAAATCAGCAAACTGTAGCTTGGCAGATTAGTGCTTAGACACACGTTTCTGACCAAAAAATGTCCGCAGTCGACTCGGTCTTATATAGTAAACATTTCTGCAAAGAGAACAATACCATTTGATATAAACTGAATTTATTTGCCTTTTAGTCCTTTGCGTAGGTCATTGTAAAACAAAACGTTATCGTACACTGCCTACACTAAATCACTTTCCGTGTCGGTGGTCACGTGACTCCTTTACAAGTTATAAAATTCATAGACCTTCGTACACGCGAAATAATTATCAACAAAGATCAAATCCTGGCAGCGCAATTGTTAAATATTGTAATTACCATAATTATTTTACCCGTACTTCGTGACATGGTGAAAGTTATAAATAATGATTTATAATATTATACATGAAAGACTTCGTAGCAACGGTTTCATAAAAAAATTAATAGCTTTTTTGAATGTGTTTTAAATTTATTGCTTCTTGGCTTAATTATAGAGTGCTTGAACCTTGAGCGACGAAACCTATGTGAAAATAATAATTTACGCTTCAAAAACAATGATATTCTGTATATATACATATAGATACGACATCTGTGCCTCAAAAACGAACCGCCGAAGAGAGTACAGTTTGTACTCTTTGCTTTTGTTATGTGTTCAAAATTCGAAACATGTGTATGTGTGCTGTCACTGCATTCGGAACACTTTTTTCGATTGTTTTGTGAGCATATCACGAATCCATACTTTTTTAAATCATTGTTCAAAAACTCCAAAGTTGCTATGACAGATAAATTGGTTGGTTTTACGTCTATGCCTTCCAAGATTACTCGACAAATAAATGTATTGACTTTGAAGTATATACATACTATACAAATTACACACACAAAAAAAATATATTTTCACAGCTTCAAGTTTACCTGTCATTGCTTGATACACACTTTTATAGGCTGTGTTATATTGTCAATATCTATAAGTTTAACAATGTTGATATACGAATTGATAAATTATTCAAGTACATTATTAAGTTACTTAGTAAAACCAACACACTTCAATTAAAGTGCCCCTCACTCACAACCAAAATAATACGCGAGTAATCGATAGGCTTTTTCTTGAAACGCAATTTACGCACGCGATCGAAAGTAGGTATGTAACATTTTTTCTCCACTATTTGGGTCAGTATTTCCTATTATAACTGCGATGTCACCGTATTACACAGCCATAGGCTGATGATTACGCAGCAAAAACGCAGGCTTTTATTCCATGTTGATAGTGAATACAATTTTTAATCGATTTGTGACTTCACAGATTAATTATTATATAGCGACAGTGTTTACATTTCATATAAGGAGTAGGCATTATCAGCAAGTTGAAGTGGCAGTGGGCTGGTCAGTAGTCACGTCCTTGTATGACACAGAATCTGTGGCTATTGGAACAGATGAGCTCTGGAGTGGAGATCGCGTGGCAAGCGTACCTTAGGAGGACCACCGTCCCGATCAACCGACGACTTGCGAAATATCGCTATTGGAAGCTGAAGACATATCATACACGGGATATCTCGAGCAAAATATGGAAAACCTACGTTTAGTAGAAAACTGCGATAGGCTGAAGTGAAAAATATGGAACACCACATTTTATAAACAAAAATTAACCATCTCGGTACGAAGTTGCATGAAAAGTAAATGTGCGATATTTTTTCCTCAATGTAGATCTATTTAGGTCACTATTTCTCATTTTAAACTCGCGTTCTCGAAGCATTTTCGCGAGTTTCAGCGAATGCGCCAGATGGGCACATATATTTTAAGAGGATATAGTCTACGTATACTGTAGTGAATTGAATATTCCGAGTTAAGTTCGCAAGTGACAAGTTTACGGCTGGGCTAGAGCTACGTTTGCCTAATGTAGTGTATTCGTGTTCTTATTTGGAAAGTTTAAAACTAATATATGGTCGGCCGCCGCAACCACTCGCTTTAGATGCGTCCTTTGAATTAATCACTCAGACAGATTTTGCTTTTAACTCTTTAACTGCCACAGTCGAATATATCCAGCTGGCACAATTGATTTTCTATTTTAGAACTGTGGCGGAAGGCTCATCAATTCATCAGGCTAAGTGTATATAGATAATATGTTAACACTTTGACAACTAGGACACGAGAGACAATATAAATTCTATCGTTTATAGCCAAATGTTGGGCGACATAGTACAACATAACTGCTTTTGGAGAACCAATTCATTTCATTTCATGTGAATCGGCTGGAAAAGCAAAAGCATGCAAATGCATGTCTAGGCTCCGAATATGATTTTGTCCCATCACAGGTGACCGAAAATCTGGCAACTACCTTAGACAAAGAATCAGTTTGGCAATCCAAAGGGGTAACGCTGCCAGTATTTTCGGAACCTTGCCGAAAGGGACTTCTTAAATTATATTGTTTAGTTTAAATTATTTATTTTTAAGTAATAATAATTTATTTATTTAGTATATATTCTTTTTGATGTAATTTATTTAAATAAACTTCTAATAAATTCATTTCATTAATTATTTTTGATTCATCATCAGCTCATTAAACGTCCCCACCGAGGGGCACGAGCCTACCCGTATAGGGTGATTAGGCCTTAGTCGTCCACGCGGGCCCAGTGCGGATTGGACGACTTCACACACAACCTTCGAATCTCTTCGCAGGCGTGCTTGAAGGTTTCCTCACGATGTTTTCCTTCACCGTACGAGCGTCGGATAACGTACATATATTTTTCGAAAATTCGAAAATACATTGGTACATGTCGGGATTTGAACCTCAGCCCTCCCGGTAGGAAGGCGACAGTCCACAACACTGAGCCACCGACGCTCTATTTTTATTTTTTATTTTTGATTACCTAGACTAAAAACACTTCCTACTATAAGACACAATCTTTTCAACATAGCTTTAATATGCCAAGACTGGGTTCTAACACACCACGCCCAATACGGATTGACTGGAGTCAATGACTACCAATATTAATAAAAATAATGATTTTTCCTCAGCATGCACGGAGTAACTTCTAATAATATTAATGAATTTTAATAGTAGTTTAATAAATAAACATGTAGTCGTCCTCAAGTGTTACCGAATAGTCAATTGATAAAGAGTGATGACCTGTGGACCAGACATACAGACTATACGTCTAGTTCAGGCTCCAGTTTTCCTCAATAAATGTTTTGTAATAAATGCCTAAAAAATAACATTTTCCCCTGTAATTGTTTTTAAGTTTGGTGTGGAATAGGAAATAAAATAACTTCATTATTATTGTTATCATTGAACGCACTAACCACCACGCCATCGAGCTATTAAGAAGTTTTGTAATTTACTTTTGATTTAAAAATACACGTAATCCATAACCAATTACTTGTTTATTGAATTCTTATTAATTGTAGAACCAATTGATATCAAAATAATGCAATGACTGCCACCACGTAAAACAATATACTATTATAAAGAGCTCGAATGCAGCATTTAGTGTCGTTGTTTAATCTTATTTTTTCTTTTGATAGGTATTGTAGTATTTTAGCGTCGTTTCATAAAAAAATATTACATGCTTTTCTCATTAACGCAATATTATGGTATACGTTTACCGATAAGTAAAAATATTCATTTTAAAATCTCGGTAAAATTATCACACGAGGTGGTGAAAAAACTTTTTTATTTTTTAATTATGTTTTGTCACGTCGATTAGCGGTAACCGGGTCAGAGTGCATTTATTAGGTCAGGCTATAACACGTTATGTTGTTAAAGCGAACTATGGAGAGAAACTTGGTGAGAGAAAACATTTACTCCACCCCCTTCTTCCCTTATTACGGTCCCGTAACGAGTAACGAGCACGAACGTGGGTAAAAGTATGTGTAGACATCACGTCTTATCATAAAATTGTCGAGAGACCTTTCTCAAAACTCAAACGGCAACATCGACAGATAAAGTATAACTTATAGGCACTTTCATGTTATATGAAAGGTGACATGAGTTGACCTTGAAAAATATATTGAAAGACAGATAGGATAGATAGATAATAGATAATAACAATAGATAATAGATC
This sequence comes from Leucinodes orbonalis, assembly GCA_019425675.1. Classification (NCBI taxonomy): domain Eukaryota; kingdom Metazoa; phylum Arthropoda; class Insecta; order Lepidoptera; family Crambidae; genus Leucinodes; species Leucinodes orbonalis. The sequence continues at coordinate 175,066 of PQWD01009855.1, read as the reverse complement.
CTACATGTGGATGAGTTTGTGTGACATAAAATGGATTTACTTTTTTCTTTGATCTTACTTTTATAGTTTGTGAAAGTCAACTGCTGGACTTTGGGAGTACATCACAATTGAAAAGTTACCATCATCAGCTCAATAAACGTTCTAACTAAGGGGGTAAAAGCCTACCCGTATCTCTATACGGGTATAGAGTATAAGGCCTAAGTCGCCCACGCAGGCCTATTGCGAATTGGCTGACTTCACGCATAACCCTTGAATCTCTTTGCAGGCGTGCGCAGGTTTCCTCACGATATTTTAAACAGTAAGTGCGTCGAATAAACGTACACAATACGTACGTTTATATTATACATTTGAGAACGATTGGTACATGGCAAGATTGAGCCTGCACCCTCTAGATCGGAAGGCAACCGTCCACAACAATGACCCACCAACGCTACTATGGTAAAATCTTCAACTTCAATTAATTATAGTTCTATAAAAAGAGCATTTCTTTTTTTAATCCATTTGAAATTCCTTTATGAAAAATTCAAACCGCACAGTAGGTGATAAAATATTTATTTTAAAAGTTTTTCATCGTCGCTTATGACTGAATGAGTTTTAATCTACCAGAACTAACTCGTAGTTCACCTATTTACCACGAAAGTATTCATGCTGACGTTAAAACAGTGTTCTGACTGAATAGAATTAATATAGAATGTTAAAATTTTCACTTATTAATTTCACTGTGTACTGATTTGATCTTCAAAATTAAAACAAATTGATTGTGTGTTTCCAAAATCAGTATCATCACTGCCCACGTCAACCCATAACTTAGAACAGTATAGAACAATTTAGCATAAATAGAATTACTATTAAAGGCGAAAATATGCAATATAGAGGTATAAAAGCAGACAACTTTATACATGATACACGTATTTTCCAGAAAAATCTCTTGTTTTATTCAAACAGTTTATAACATACTTTAAATTTAAGGATTGAAAAGCAAACAGATAAAAACACCAGCCCGGAAGTACCTATTAGGCCGACAGCCAGCCCTCTTTAACTCACAATGTTGCCCGCTAAAAATAATTGTGGCATCCAAGGAAAAATAATTCCCAGTACGAAATGAGGTTCTACTGAAAAAAGCGCAATTCCAAAGTGTCGCTTGATATTGAATTTTGAATTCTAAGCCGTTGTATTGAGAGTGTGAATGGGTGAAAAATATCTTTCTCGTTAACCATAGCCTGCAGGCCGAAGGTTTCTTGTGGATCCGTGGCGGGCATTGTGATGCAACCAGTGGATTCCGGTTTCGTTACTAATGAGGTGCAGACATGAAGGCTTTACGCCTCTATTTTAGAACTTATTACGACACTATTGTAGATAACGAGGCGTGAACATTTTTAGATCGATAAAATTCAAAGACCTCAATGTCACAATTTGAGTGATTACATATCCATGTATTTTGATAAAAAATTTTGTTCAAAAGTTGAAAACGCAGCTTCACACTAAAGGTGTCGGATTGGAACACATATTTGTTTGCATGAACGTGTTTATACTTTTATGCAAAATTTTTAAATGTTTTTGATTCATAATTAATTCGTTACCACAGATCTCGTAAGATGACATTTATAATTGTTCCTTTTGCTAGTTTTATAATAATAATAATAAGAGACATTGACAGGCACTTACAATCAGTGTTCCTAACAATTCCGTTTGATATGTGATATTTGCTAAACAATATTTTGTGTAAAAACAAATAATAAAACATTAATTATGAATGTTACTTAAATTACTCTAATGGTGAATAATGAATGGATTAGACTTGTTTTAATATCTAATCGAATACCATAGTTAAGACGAATTTTATAAATCTGCTAAATATTTGTTGTAAGTTATATATTGATTTTGAAGTCACTGTTACATTGTGTTATCCAGTTCAGTATTTTTTAAAAATTCCGTCACACTGATGACGAAAAAGTGTTTTGGTAGTTACCAGATCCTTGTGTGCTTTTCTCCAAAACACACCAGTGACAGGTTAGCTCGGACTGAGTTCCATAAGATCTCTACGATACTTAACAATATTGGAACTCCCATTAATCAAAATTATTCCTAGAAATCGCGAGATATTTCATTAAAACATTTTATTTCTGCAAGTGCGAAATATTGACGAGCAGAACGTAGCTGACGCTCTAAAGTTAATTCAATAAGCTGAACACTCAACGATTCCACTGAAATAGTGCGCTGCGAAATAATAAGTGAAAAACCTTTTCCACTAAAAAATAGGTGCTATCTGGATATTTTATTTGGACAGTAACTTTAGAGATATAAATTTTGCATCAGTCCGTAGAACAATCGACTATATAAGATTGAAATTTCATATGTTTGTTGGTATTTTATGTGCATTCATGCTCGCCAGATTGCAAATATGATAAAGTTCATCTAGCTAATGGCGGTCGAATACTTAATATTCATGTAGCATATGGATAATATTTTAATACCGTTCAGATAATTGTAGGTAATAATATTTCTTTGAAATTTTCTAGAATATACTTTACAATGTTATTATGAAGAAATTTCTAACTAAGGGACGACAGACAAAACCTCATTTTTTGTATAAAATAAAGCATATTTGTTAAATTAAACGATTTGTGGTCTTACTAATTCTTCCCAATAACTAACGAGGTCTTGTACAGGCATCAACACGTGCTGACCGCGTAAAGAAGAAATAATTCAAAAGCCTTCTACGACAAAAGACTTCGGGGAAAGACTAGTTTAAATAAGTAAAAGAGAATTTAGCAACGCAATTTATAAGAGTATAAGTTATTAACACAAAGAAGCAGTGGTCAATATCATAAAACTTTAGTAAATATTGTGTGAGTGCGATTGTTATTTAAATAGCTAGCCAGTAGCTTTATGTAATTTGCCATGTTTCGCGAACAATAAACTACGCCTAAATCCTCCTGGATTGGGCAGACCAATATGGCAGCAATAATAATAAAATATTGTATTGCCGATACGATGAAAATCGCCCGATAATCTAGTTTCCGATAACACATCGGTCATGAGACGCTAATTATACCAGACCTCGAGCCATCTATCAAGTCATCCCCGCTTGGAATAATGTCCATTAGTGTCATTTTCATCTTGTTACCCGAATCGGCCTTTTTTGCGGCCAACGAAAACTTTGAGCTAGCAAGTTTAGATTAATTTCTAAGTTATTGTTTGCTAGCAATTTTAAAGGAGAACTTTATTTCTAACGAAGTTTGTTCGTTGTAGTGAAAAAGGTATTAATATAACTTTGTAGATGATTGAAATTGTACAAATCTCAGGACACAAACTATGTCGGTCATAAATTAAACACTGTATGAGATATTATGTTTTAAATTACTACAAGTACATAACATATAATTGAAAACACTAGTATCAGCTCGATACCTGCTATTAGAGTCATGTTACATAAAATACTTACGCATATTGATTCTATAAAAATGCGTTGGATTTTTGCGTGTTGATTTTTAAGCTGTTATTTATCCTTAATTCTTTTTAATCCTTGTCAAATTTAACTTAGCTATGGGTTAACCCAAAATTCCTTCTTCAAAAATAAGGTGGATAACAAAGTAACAGCAGTATTTCGTAAAATATTTAATACTTCATTATATATTGTTCCTTTACGAAAATCAATATTATCCTATTTGAACATTATCCTGTAACTGAATATGGTTTCCTCAATCATAATGAGGATTATACAATAGTATTTATTTACAAGCAATTAATGAAATAATAATTATATTCTTCTATATAGATGGTATAATCAAATAGTGACAAACATTAAGACCAAACTTTTCCGTGATATCAAATGTCAAAGATACTCGAGATATAAATGACTGTAACATATTGTCATCATCATCATCAGCTCATTAAACGTCCCCACCGAGGGGCACGAGCCTACCCGTGTAGGGTGATTAGGCCTTAGTCGTCCACGCGGGCCCAGTGCGGATTGGACGACTTCACACACAACCTTCGAATCTCTTCGCAGGCGTGCATGAAGGTTTCCTCACGATGTTTTCCTTCACCCTAAGAGCGTCGGATAACGTACATATATTTTTCGAAAATACATTGGTACGTGTCGGGATTTGAACCTCAGCCCTCCCGGTAGGAAGGCGACAGTCCACACCACTTAGCCACCGACGCTCTCATACATTGTTATTATAACTAAAAAATAAAGTATTCGATGAGTAAAAATAGTTTTCAAAAAATATAACTTATTGTACCTACTATTTATTGTAACGCTCTAAAATCGTACTTGTTAGTTCAGGACAAGAAACAACATAACTGATTTTATAGAAATGATAAATATATTAACGTGAGCTATTACACCAAGAATCCGGGTTCGATCCCCGGAAGCACAAACATGTGTTTGAATTGGTCTCGGTGTTTTCTATGTATAAAATGCATGTATTTACAAAAAATGTATTAATTATGTTTATCCGTTCTTTAGTATCCATTACAGGCTGATATTGGTTTGGGGCATGGCGCTGGGTGTATGTCAGTGGATATTTATTTATTTTATAAGTGCTGATATATTTAACCTAACCTAACCTAAGCGTGGAAGTTATAGCCAATCTCTTAAATAATAGTGAATAGACCCTAATAAGTCCAGTAGTGTACCTGACACTGGTTGTTAAAGTAATATCCTAAGAACTTAATTTGGAATAAGAGTTATTGCAAATATTTATCCACTTGTAAATCAGTATACACTTGTTGTAGGACATTATTTGTTTGTGTAACTGTACGTACTCCAAACAGTTGGAAGTTGTTTTGTTTGAATGAGAGCCAGTTGTCTTTGTCTTAACAGTAATTGTTTTCCTTAATTTATATGAACCATTGAGTAGCTATTCAAGGTTTCCTCTTACACAATGACGAGATAATCTGTCGGTGTTAAATAATTATTAAGTGTTTTTCCTTAATATAAAGGAAACAAACATTCTCGTTGTATCGCCGAACAAGTAAATACATAAAATTTTTCTTGGCCTTTATTATAACTCGACAACCCACACATAAGATGGCTCTACCACAGTTTAACTTTCTTAGGTAGATCTTACATTAACCGTATTTAATAGTGCGCAGAAAATGTTATAACCGACGACTTACGACTGGTCGCTCACTGGTAGAGGAAGGTAGAGGACCAGGATATCTGTCGCAGAATGGGGGACTTGTTTCCAGTAGAGAACTGCAACAGGTTAAAGATAGAGAAGAGGAAGAAAGAGTAATGATTTTTTTTTTGTATTGTATGGTGCATTAGATACGTCTTATTTTGGTAAAACAGGCATTTCATGAATGAAGATTTTTTAAGTCGATAGATATTCTCCGTGCAAAATATGGTACATTGCTTGTGTATTATCAGTATAATATCAAAGTTTTGATGTTATTAATTCATGAAATTAATCATAATAACTTAATAAGTAAAAAGTATGTCTTAATGACGTGATGGTAATTTGCTTACATATTTAAACGTAACACCCATTTACATATTCCTTTAAAAGCCTCGTCGGAGCATTATAAAATTAACATTATTGATTTCTTTATGACTAAGCCAAGGATACGTCTTTACGTATTATTGTACAACAAACGTCAAGTATACAATTTTCCCTTTTTATTTGCTGACCATCGATCGTTCTAGCAATTACAAAGTAACATGTGTATATATGTTGACATCAGCTTGGTTTCTGGTGTATATGTAATTTACATAGTTTTCTAACGGAGCACTATCTGGTTTCGGTAAACGTACTTTATTTTGAAGGACTTTTAAAGTTTTATAATTTGTTTAAGAAAACTTTGGTGTTTATATACAGAGATAGTATATAAATGGACACATGAATATTATTTTGGTATTCTTAAAGTGCTGTAAATAATAAATGAATCTGAAATTTCTTTTACATTTGCATCATAATACAGAACTTGCAAGTTAAGATAAGAAATCAATTTAAGCAGCTAAATAGAACAACTCAATTCAAATAGATACTTTACTGTTCCTACGAATTAAAATGATTAATTATGTACATTGTATCAACTACAGTTAAATACTTCGCGGAAGTAGTTCCTTTATCAATGACAGAGATCGATTTGAAATACTTACATAACAGAAATGATATTTACTTATTTGTTACATGTTATTTCGAGTTTAAGTTAGTAATCAAGGATACTGATATACCTTTTAGTTCGGTGTTATTTTTGATTTATTGATATATAGAATAGTATTAATCAAGATGTCCTATGATCTCGCATGATATGTCCATTCAGCTCTGAGCTTGTTTAAATATCCACTGACATCCACACAGCGCCATTTAGCCCCAAACTAAGTTAATTAGCCTCTAATATTGATATTAAATAACGGATAAACATACTTACATTAGTTTTTTTGTAAATGCATACATATAACACCCAGGAAAATACGAACAGACATGTTCATGCACACAAATGTTTGTACAGCCTGGGATACAACCCGAAATTCATGGTCTAATAGCCGACGTCTTAACTATTACACAAGGCAGGACGTCAAATTTACGGTCTTCTCATGAGATTCAAAACTAGGTTACCACGACCCAGCTCGAAGTTACGCAGTGATCCAAACTTAACGTTAAGACTACTTAGACTCCGGAGAAGATTATTGAATAAAATATATAGCTATTCAACACAGAGCTGAAGATTTTTTCACCCTATGCTCTACTCCCTTACAACCGTCTCGATATTGATAAACGACCAGATACTAGACCGCAATCCAAACAGTAAGTCCATCAATCTTCGACGCTGCGAGTAAGTACGTCGTTTCGCCTTGCCGTCAATTAAAGGGTGTGGTACAAAGCCTCTTGATATGATCATTAAAAAAGTTTAGGTATGATCTAAAAGTTTTTTCAAAATTACTTTAACCGATACTTTGAAACATATTCCGTCCGTTGCTTCACTCGCCAAAGTTAAAATTTCTGAAATATTAACTTTCAGTTCTGTTTACTTCAGTCCCAACACCAAACTAAAGTTTATCATTATATACACATTTTTATTAGAAATCTCCGTCTTCGTCCAAAGAAAAACATTTATCGTCTACACTCAGTGTTTAAACTATAAAGCGACAAATATTCAGTAGTCCCAAGTATATATAAGGTCATCGCGATTTTATCTACTTGATAAATCACCCAAAGCTAAAATCAAACATAGTACATGACTAAATATTAAATCAACAACTTCAGTACAATATTCTATACTAGAACAGTTAATGATCTATGATGTTGAAACTTTCATGGCTTTTATTTTCTTTGATATAGTCCAATTTTCGAACCGTAAAGTTAAATAGATAGTTCTTATAAAAATACTTGTTAAAATGGTCCCGACGAAGAAAACTGATCGTCAATTGTTTCAAATAACAAGACGTACCTAATAGTTATTTCGCGAGTACGAACATACCGAAGCAAATATATGTTACGTGTTCTTCATATATCTTACACGCTAGAGAAATGAGTCTTTGTTCCAAGACTGAAATAGCGGGGAGTGTCTTTTGGAATTGCCGACTAATGAAAATATTTTTCTTTGATCCCGTAAAATCTTATTATTTATTGACAATAGCTTTTAAAAATTCACTAAAACTATTGATATCAAAATCGATAATGCTTTTTACATACTCATAATGATTTCTGATTAATCAAATGTTTCAACCCAATATACCATCGAAAGTCGAAAGAGGAAGAACGAAAGAGGTTTTTTCCAGCAATGGAATCAATGCTTATAATAGATACGCCAAAGGCTAATTTAAGTCAAGAAAGTGCAGGATCCCTTACAATCATCAAACGTGCGTATTCATTTCTAATCATTAGGGATTGAAGGAGGCAGACTCCACGGTTTAAGCGTGTAGTTTAGATCCGCGGATTATGGATTTGATCCTTTTAGTTCGTGCATAATAAATGTAAAAAAATGTTTGTGTCTTAGAAAAGACTTTATAGGTCAAGTGATTTCTAAAACGAAAGTTATTTCCATGCTTTTTCGAACAACGTCAAGACATTGGTCCTGGCTTCGAGCATACAGCCGGTCGTTACTTCAATCTGTTAGAAGCTGATACGTGAATAAGCAACTCAAACACAGGACTGGTGTAACTCATTATTAGTTTTTTTTTTCCTTTCTTAGTGAAGATGTATCCTTAAAATATTATAATAACTATTTAGTATTATAGTGAAGTAAAGTCTTTTTTGATAAAGCTCATTTAGGCTTAACTCTCCGCCATTGGTTACCAGAACTTATATTATTTGTGCAGCAGAAAGCAATGCAGACGAGCGAAGTTTTCTTTGGTCTTCAAAACTTAACATTTCCTTTTATTCCTAGATAGGTATCTAAGAGCAATAATAATATACTTAAAAAAATACGTAACTTTTTGTCATGTGACTTTACAACAATATTTCCTTCCGAAATATTTGAATGTTAACATTTTTGACTTTGACATTGAATCATTACTATTGTCCATAGGTGCTTGATTACATATACAGTACCCTATCTGAAAATAAATCAGGCGTACCCAAAGGTAATATATTGCCAATACTTCCTTAAACATATTATCACTCGTTAATGAAGACCCAAATTTGGGTACGGACTTATTTGTCGAGGAGGGATCTTTCTCTATGGAGGTAGCCCAATTGGATTTCCTTTAGGCCCGTTGGGGACTGTTGAGATTTGTGGCCCTTTGTGATAGAGTCTCGATAAGCATTTACGTCTTTCATACTGAGTATAAGAAATAATTACCGTAAGTTGAACTTCAAATATTTTACAAGCCAATAAACAATCCAGGTATTAATACGAGTTTATAACTTCATTCTAAAACCAAGCATAATTGTTTCAAAGTGATATCATAAATTATAATTATTATTACTTATCATTTTAAAAAAATAGAAGTAGCTATCATGTCCTAGTTGACGCCTAACTGGATTAAAAACTTTTTTCTTAGCGTTAAAACTGAAATAAAAATTTAAAGTTTATAACTTTTGAGGTTCACTTTTCGCATAATTTAGTTCAGATTTTACAGCAGTTTAATGTATATTCAACATGATATTAAGTCATTTATTATATTAACGATTTTACAAGACTTAGTAAAACACCAACTAAAAAGGCTATTTGAAGTTTTGACACAACGAATATAAGTTGCTTAAACCACACTAACTACAACTCCTAATTCGTAGTCGTTACACCGTAGTATCGTACGTAGCACCTGCTACGAACATAATGACTACGAATTATAATAAGTGAATGAAAGCTCATAGTTAATATCGATTATAATTAACATGAGCGTATTTTTGTTGGTCAACTTCCAATTTGTTTTGTTATGTTACGACATAATAGCTTTATTTTTTTATAAATTAAAAAAATAATGGATAAAAAGGAGGTTCAGGATCATAGGGAAAAAATCGAGCACGTCGAATCGCCGCCAAAAGCGTCACACAAACGGCATACCATCGTACACTATCAGTATATCCACTGTCACGTTACATAATTAACACGTCACGTGGTCCACAGCACTGTCACGGGGATTTTGTTTACCAGCTAATATGTACAGGGATATGGGTCGCGTGGGTCAGCCGCGCGGCCGTGAGATAGGCCGGCTGGCATCTGAGGCGAGCCCTCCCGCGGACGCCCTTTCGGCGACACGGCTTCGGCTCGACTAGTGCGCGCGTCGCCCGGTCCGCTCGATACCGCGCGCCGCGCCCCACACGACCATACCACCTGTATGCTGTAGTCACAACATCCCATGGTTTTTGCTCGTAAACATTAGTTTTTTTCAACCTGCCAGCAAGCTGTCTATAGGGAAGCATTGTTTTTTTAACCAGCCAGTCATTTTCTCAACTTTGGCCACAGGTTTTAGTGACGTTGCGTTGCGTTCACCGTTTCCCATTTTTCCTATTAGGTTTGGAACTGGGTAGGGTGGGTTCTATTTTTATTGATATAATAAGTTAGGAATAATCACATACGACCTAAATGTTAAACTTAGCTATTTTACTATACCACCTGTATGCTGTAGTCACAACATCCCATGGTTTTTGCTCGTAAACATTAGTTTTTTTTTCAACTTGCCAGCAAGCTGTCTTTAGGGAAGCATTGTATTTTTTTCTAACCAGCCAGCGAATGTTTTTCAGATTTTGCCACAGGTTTTAGTGACATTGCGTTGCGTTCACCGTTTCTCACTTTTCCTATTAGGTTTGGAACTGGATAGGGTGGATTCTATTTTTATTGATATTGTACGTTAGGAATAATCACATAGACCTAAATGTTGAACTTTGCAATTTTGCCATACACCTGTATGCTGTAGTCACAACATCCCATAGTTTTTGCTTGTAAACATTATTTTCTTCTAACCTGCTCGTAAGCTGTCTATTGGGAGGCATGAGGTTTTTTTCTGACCAGCCAGCGCATGTTTTCTCAGCTTTGGCCACAGGTTTTACAGGAGTTGCGTTGCTTTCACTGTTTCTCACTTTTCCTTTCAGGTTTGGAACTGAATATGGTTCTATTTTTATTGATATGATAAGTTAGGAAGAATAACATACGATCTTAATGTTGAGCATGTGTATTTTAAGGGAATAAATAAGTATTTAATATGATTCAAAAATACGTAAATACTTAATATTTCAAACTTGGCGTGATGAAACAAGTAAATTTATAATTCTCGCCATAAGTTAATACACGAATTGAGTAATTTAATAAACCCTCAAAACCATAACTTGTTGATGTTAAACGATTCTTGAACAGATTGCTCTAGAATTCTATTAATTTATCGCCTTTCCCGTCGGGCTTGCATCCCGAGGTCATCTATCAAAACGATATATTGTTTTCCTCAACTGAAGCGGCCTTTAGCACGTTTTCTGATGCTCATTCTGGTCGGTTAGTAACGGTCAATGATTTCAGGTAATTTGGGTCGGACTTGGCGGGATTCAATTCAACAAAATGGTTTTTATTCCCTTATTTTACGAAATTCACATTAGATATAGAAATCTTAGTAAATAACGGCATTAAACTTTTAAACACATTTAGTTTTAAATTTGATTTTTTTAAATTAATGTACAAAGCAATAAAACCTGTCTTTATATTGTATTTATATAGAATATTTAGGGCTAAATTCGAATCGAATCAAAAATTATGGACTGTGGGCCATCAACCTCTTATAATCGTCTAGAGATCGTATAAAGATTTTATTACAATTATAAAGGGCAATAAATAAAGTAGTGAGCAAATGCCCACAATTTTTCCCATCATATTATCATCAAAGGGCGTTGAGACGGGTAAAATAAGGCATCAAACTGTGCTACACACCATCGACTATAGAGAGATTAGAGACTATAAACTACCACTGGATAATAGAACTTTGGGTGATACAATTAAGGTTAAGAATATAATGGAAACATAGCACTAAAACCAAGATTGCTTCAATTTTAATAACATATCATTTTAAATGTAGATCATCAAAAGAATGCTGAAAGATCTCCTTTGTGCAGTCAGTTAAAACTGTTCGCTATATGAAGAGTATGGATAGAGTTGGTTGCTCAACTACATTATGAGTCCTTATTCTTAAACAAAAAGTTAAATTTTATCGAGTTCATCCTAGGTAATACCTAGCTTATAATCGGAGGTTGACTGGAAATCAGTAATTTTAATTATGACTTTTTACGCAACCGTATAATACATATTTGGGGTTAAGATATCTAAAACGAACCCGACGTTATTTTACGATAATTTTACAACACCAGCAAAATAAAATCCCTGAAAACAATCCCATTATGCCAATGTTTACGAAAAGGAATATTTATTATCCTTAGTACTTTGTCTTTTGTGTTGTTAATCCATCAAAACGTCTTTGAATTTTCCACGTAAAAAGAAATCCCATTTTGATTCCATTTAATATTTTTGTTTGATATTTTAATCTGGCATTTCCCTTCATAACTTTACATTATGTCAATTGTGTGAACAGGTTAATTATTATTAATTCTTTATAGAAATATTTAATTGAACATAAGAAAAATTGCACGCTGCCTAATTTTGTATTACTTCAAAAAATATGTCTATATAATTATAATTGGCTCAAAGTTTATAAATCAGCAAAAACATAATTTTTAATATAGTGTATACTTTTAATTTATAATAGAGTGAACATACCTATTTATTTATTTTTAATTAAACACTTGAAGTCAAACAGACCCATAGTAAGTAAAAGGTTTTACTCTAATCTAGTTAGGAAAGTTTAATCAGACTTGTCTGGGCCTTTAAGTCCAGATTACTCCCTAGACTAAACCCTTAAAAGCCTTTAATTCTTATTTTAAAAGACTAAATCAACTCCGTTAAATATTCGGGGATATATGTTCCATAAAAAGGGTCGGCTTATTCGTACTCCGTAATCATTTTGCGATCAAACGAAAACGCAATGCAGAAAACAGGCACATGCCAACTTCCCTTCCGCAACACACGTTACGACAAATAAGGCTTACCTTCTGCAAAGCCTTCATAATCCCAAGGATTAAACTAAATGTCACAGTCCTGGCTTAACTCAGCGGAAAAGTATGGCCTAGATAGTGATACTCATTACTTCAAATTACGACGTATAGACTATTTTCGCACAGTGACAAAATCTTTAAGAAATAACTTTTAAGAATACTGCTATCACAAAATTCCTCTTTTACACTTTAAATTGAAAAATATGACTTTAATTTCACTGTTTTTTTTAGTTCACACAATATGAGTTCATTAACATTTTGATAGTCCATTATTTTTAAGGAGTCGGCGAGAAACTACGCAGTTTATACTTTGGTTAAGTTATATTGAATATCTTGCATATAGTTCAATGAGTACCTACCACAACTTCACTGTTATGTTTCATTGCTAACAAGTTTAAAATCGAACCCACATATAAAGCCACGACAATTTTAGCCGACCTTCTATTTATTCATGTGTTTATACATTGCCTGACCTAAAATCGAATACAGATAACAGCTGAGCCCGCAGATCTATCGAGAATCGGTCTATCTCAGTTTCGTATTCCGCTTCGTTTATCCGGGACCCTCACATTTTATTGCGATAGTTTATAATGCATTTATCTTAGAATTATTTCGAGGAAAATCGTATACGTAAGGTTTTATGCATGAGAACTGTTTTTTACTAGCTCTTCAAATATTAGTGATGTATTATCTCTTTTGCAGTACCTAACTTACTACTAGTTACAAAAACAAATAATAACTGATTAAAAAAACAATTTCAAAGTATTTACCAAAACTAATCCTTACCTCTTTGATAACAAGACATGATATTATTAACAAAACGTTTGTTATGTCACAAGTCATTACTGTTACAACATATTGGCAGGTATACCTTAAGGATAATGATCTTAATTGCCTACCTCAGCGGTAATATGGGTTTTGGAGAATCTACCCATAAACACTTCATAAAGACATAGTTTGATAAATATACTTGAATAAGAACAGCAAATACAAGCATCTACGTGCAAGATAGTAAGCAAGTAGTTCTTGGGAGATACATTTCTTTTTATTTATTTATTTATTGAATAGGAGGAAAACGTGCATACGGTTCACCTGATGGTAAGTGTCAACGGTGCCCATGAACATTTTCAAGACCTGATGTCCATTATGACTCGATTTTGCGTTACAGGATGTAGTTAAAAATGGAAAAGAGCTTTAGAGCTCTTTTCCATTTTTAACTTACCTAGTAATCCTTATTTTTAAGTTTACCTATTAGTATAATAGGTAGACAATCAACAAACACTAAACTTGCGGGGCGGGTCTCATATCGAAACTCCATATTTGTATGACCATAGTTCAGCTGTGGACGTTATATGGCAAATATAATGTACAGTACAGGTTCTAATAAAATTAGAATCATCTCATTGGTACAATTCTCAAAAATTAAACACTAATCGTTTCTAGAGCAGAAATGGAAACATTTCTGCCCACACGTTAACGTTACAAGAAAATTATCGGAATAGATCGAAGGTTCAAGTTAGTTAATAAGAAGCTTCAAACTAGGTTGATAGTTTGCTTAGTTTGTAACAAGCTAACTTAGGATGTTACACTTGAATTGGTATTGTTATTACTTGATTTTTATGCTGTCGTCCTTGTTATTATTAAGTTTATTTAATATTAAAAACTGTTTAGTAATAGTTGATTTGCGTGGGCAAACATATTACATACATTATCTGCTTTGGTTGTCTATTCCTAGCTTAACACTAAGATATATTATAAGAATCGATGTGTATCGAAATAACTAGTGACAATGACAGATTTAGTATTAAATTGGAAAATATCATATTATTAAAAAAACACAAAACGTTTTCACTTTTATAATCGGAATACCTAATCCTCAACCAATACTAAGAACTCAGTTGCTTGTATAACGTAACAAATAAACCTTAAACGGTATCAAGTTGAAATAACCTAGTCTGACGACGCCAAGTAAATAAAAAATAAGGGTCGACTTTGATAATGCAGCGGCAGAGCTAAGTTAAGCCGCTGCTGTTTCCGGGATCGATTTCGGATCCACTTTCTGGTCTAGGTTCTTCCCGACATGTATAAATAGGGCCGTCTGCGTAGATGTCCCTATTTATACATACTTTTTACATAATTGGATATAGGTACCTCCCTATATCCAATAATGTTAAAAGTATGGATTCGTGATGTGCTCACAAAACAATAAAAAAAGTGTTCCTGATGCAGCGACAGCACACATACACATATTTCGAATGAGCGTACATTTACCTAAACAAAGAGCCTACAACTGTGTTCTCTTTGGCGGTTCGTTTTTGAGGCACGGATGGCGTATCTTCCTTTATATATACAGAATATCATTGCCTATATCTTACTGATTTATTCTCTTACATAAGTTTTATATTAGACAAAACTTTGTCAATTGATCATATCACCACGCTGCGGTGAGGTTCGCATAGTTCCCATTTTACCCCTATTTTTTATGCTAAGACCTCTGAAAACCTACAACCATAGTTTTATACTAGGCTAAAGGAATATGCACGTTGCAAAAGCTAAAACTCAAAGTTAAAATTCTTTGCAAATGTTACCAAACACACCTATCGTAAATAGTTATTACAACTATCTGCAAACAGCGTAACAGTTAAAACGTAGCATTCTAGGCACGTTGGTTATGCAAATACCGTCGTAAAACCGGGCCACCATTTTCATTTAAAATAATATTTTTACGTTGTTAATATAATTCTCTTCTTCATTCAGTAGTGTTTTAATGTGGTTCATGTCGTATTAGTTTCCTAGTAATAAAAGTATATAAGATAAACTGTTTATACGAGTATAACATCCTTCTTTCAGTTTCCGAGACAATTAATTTGAGAGTTTACCTGTGTATCATACACAGCACATGCTGATTACAATTTTTGACAACAATCAAAAATATTTTTTAACGTTTCATGTATGTTTGCCATTTTCTATCTGAAGTAAATCACGGAAACTCAGTCAGCGGTTATTTTTTACAGAAAATGAAGTAATAAATTAAAGACTTAATTATTTAGTAGTTAAGGCCTTCAATAAACTACGACGACTGTGTAAAACCAAATATCACACTAGTTAATATATAGAAAGTATAGTCAAATTTGAAAGAGTATGGCTATGAGTAAGTAACTGGCTTTACTTCACATATTCAAAGAATTTCAATGAAACGATAAACTACGTGTATCACAGTCCTAAAAATACAAGAGTATAGTTTTTTGAACATCGCCTGGAAATGTGGCTTAGATTGAGGCAAAAGGAGAAAATACAATTGCGCTCGGTACGTGACAGTACGGAAAAAAGTAGCGTCACTAAAAAAGGATTGACCTGTACAAAGATATGAATTTTTAACCAAACGCAAAAAATGTTTGTCCCCGATTTTCGGGCGAATTTCTTTGCAACAAAAGTTTTATTCCAGAGTTCACGTTTGTTAGAGGTACTGAGTGTAATATCGAAGTTAGAATGGGTAGTAAAAAGTACCTATAAAATAAAATAAATAAATTTGTTAAAATAATACTATTTGCAGCCGTACAGAGTTACTCAATTTAGCTTGGTCAAAGAATTCAAACTAGTAATAGTTACTACATAATTTATTCAAACCACTTAAAGACCACATAAATATATTGTATTTTCTTTTTTATTAAGTACACAATGATTTGCTATTTTTCTTTCTTTTTACATTGTTTTTTTTTTTTTTTTGTTTCCTCTATCGTTGAATTGTTTTGTAATGTTATAGTCTTGTAATGTTAATTTTGTGGTCAAATAAATGTATTTTCTTTCTTTCTTTCTTAAAGACATATTATATCAGTAAAATAAAATATGTATTTTAGTGGTATAAAATTAATTATGATTAGAGAAGAAAGTGAAACTATTTTTAATAATACTATTTTAATATATTATATATATCTTGTACATTTGTATTTCAATTATAACGCTCCTAATAGTCAGGAAATAAATCAACAGACGTAAAAAAACATATACCGGGATCAAGATATTATTATTTCTGACACACGATAAAACTTATTGGAGTGCAAAGAAGCGAACTTAATCTCGGGCTCTTTGTTGGAATAACTTTATCGCATATTACTTTATTCTTAATATGAGAATTGAGATAAACTGTATTGTGGGAATATTTATATTTTATTGATGATCACTCGATACAGCTTTATCACATCTAGCGCTGTACAAAAGAAGACATTACAATGAATCTAAAGTAAAGAATTTAGCTTAAGCAAGAATCAAGTGTTATATATGTTTAATAAATAATATTACTTATGTAGAAACCTAGTATGAGAATCAAAGTACCACTGTACATTGTTAATGGTCATCATCATAATCAGCTCATTAAACGTCCCCACCGAGGGGCACGAGCCTACCCGTATAGGGTGATTAGGCCTTAGTCGTCCACGCGGGCCCAGAGCGGATTGGACGACTTCACACACAACCTTCGAATCTCTTCGCAGGCGTGCATGAAGGTTTCCTCACGATGTTTTCCTTCACCGTAAGAGCGTCCGATATAACATACATATATTTTTCGAAAATACATTGGTACGTGTCGGGATTTGAACCTCAGCCCTTCGGGTAGGAAGGCGACAGTCCACACCACTGAGCCACCGACGCTCTAATGTAATATATAATATAATATGTGTATAATGTTAATGGTATAGCAGATAAAGGAAACAACTTATGCGTAGCAAATTTTTAATAAAAACAATGCCACCGCGATCCATACTTGTAAAATCAAAGATTACAAAAAAGCGTCGACTTTAGTCTTATGTTATATAAAAAATATTTTGTTTAAGAAAAATAATAAAGTGATAATAAGCTATTTCTTGGTAGTTACCTCACATCTTTCGGAGCTTAACCTAAAGCGTACGTGGTGCACCTTGCTTAACAGGGATAGCTATGGCTGTCAGCATTTTGATATATCAGCATAATAAAATTCAAAACACATCTGCAACGAGTTAGAGAAAGGTTTAGTCTAGCATTAGGCAGTATGGCCGAGATTATGAAGAAGCTTACCACAATCCATTTTCAAATTCACATACACCCTCTGATGCTTATAAATAGACATCAACACACGGGCTCTGTTCTAAATCGAAAATTTAAAGTAAATGAATTCATCAAATATATTTAGCTGTTAAATACCTATATTCCTTCACGTCATTTTCCAATCGCTTTTAATGTAAGAAAATAATATTTTATTATCATATAGGTTAAAATCTCAAATATTACCGATAAGACACCGGATTCAATTTCATACTATATTTAACTAAAAAGATTTTCAATCTCATATTCTAAGGAGGTAGAGTATAAATTGAATTACAAAAATTCAAATCAGTACTGCAATCTTCGAAGCTGAGATAGAGATATTGTATTGTTAGGGTGGCTTCATCTGGCAACACAACCCACCCTATTTTACCCCCTTCACACCATTCTCTACAATGAAAAAAAGAAATCATACAAATTTCCTCACTTCAAGAATACCATTAAGGTCGGTTTTTCCTTGAATAGGAGTGTGCATTGTGGTTTAGTTTCAGTATTCAAGTTCTTATCGTGAAAATTCTTGCAGAAAATTTCTGTATTTAGTTTGGTTGAAGACAATTTATCTGAGCTGTGAGTGTAATAGAGCATTATATATCATTGTTCCGAGAGTCGGCACCCATTTGCTACTTTCTGTTGTTTGCAAACATTTATGGATATCACATAACATATTATTGATAACAATCCATATTTATGTGAGAACTTCTTAAGAACTAAAAATATTATAAAATACTATTTTGGGAATAATATTGAAAGATCCTTTCACGTACATGTTATTCTATTGTATATTATAGCCATGTAAAATAAATTTACAAAGTTAAAGCAATTTTATTATTATCTATATCTATATTTTTTGTAGACATAATAATATATGTTAGTTTGGAAATAGAACATGAGAATTATAACAACAAAATAGATTAGAAGTTATACCTAAAACTTAATTTTATTTCTATGATATATTTATATACAGTCATACACATAACAGAATTCCCACTATTCTTACTTATATCTGCATAACGAATATTATAAACCTCAACCAGGTCGCATAATCAACGAAACACATTTCAGGTCTTAGAATGGACCGCATTCAACCCTTCACCCTTGACTTTATAATATTCCAGGTTCTGATCTCTAGAAACAGATGTCCAACGCTTTACCGATAACGTTAGGGCCAGGAATATTATCCCATCGGGTTGACCGGTTTGGAAGTGGCTTCTGATATTGAGAACGTCTTTGTATATGGTCGTATATTATTGAAACAGGATAATGGAGGGTTAAACGGTATCCGATAGTTATTCAGGTGTAAGTAGGTTTTGTATGGAACCTGGGCTGTTTTTTATATTGTCGACATATATAGATAATGTATATTTTGCTAAAGCATTTTATAAAAACGTACGAGTATGCTCATTTCATGTTTTCGTTAAACGTATATAAAGGCTTGTAATAAAGCGTTTCATGAGTTGATAATTTGAGTTGGTTTATGACTTTTTAATTTTAGCAATAACAAAATGAAATAAAAATAATTTGCTTGTTATTTTAAGGTCTTTTAGTTAAAATCTTTAATACAATAACACAAAATTTCTACTAATATTATATGCCATTCAAATAACTTAATAATATGGAAATTTATCCTTATCTATTAAAGCATCTCTCGGAGACGCTTTAACACTTATATTTTCACTGTATCTCGATTTTCAATGTATCTCGATTCTCTACCAACTAAACAAAATTGCCAAGAAAACTTTTTTGTAAACAGTACTTACACAAACATTTTTGTAAAAGGTATTCAAAACATTTGCACTCAATATCAACTCTGCTTGAATCCAAGCTAAAGTTTATTTTAATAATGAAACGATGAATTCAATAAATTCAAATATCGAATCGTGGAATTCAATTCTGCGAACACTGTGAAACTGGTTAAACGTTCGGAGAGTTTAAAATAAAAACAAACATTCCACGTAACGATATTTTCGTTGTAAAAGGTTTCAATTAGGGCAGTAAGCTCGTTACAGCCTTATCTGTAGCTTGACACTCCTGTTTTGTGTCAAATTCACAAGCGTCAGCGGGTTCATAGCGTAGTTTAGCCAGGTATCTATTTCTTAAATATTTGAAACCGAAGTTGTAGTAGAAATATAATAATAGTCATTCATTATTTTAGCCACACTGCTGATATGGTACCCTTCTGGTCACGGATTGATAAATACCCGCCAATCCATAGGCGTGGTAGCAAATAGCTAAAACGTCACTCACTCTTAACTTTATATTTTACCTGCCAGTAAGGTAAAGGTTGACCTTAATTCCGAAAGGGAGCATGATAGCTTTAAGTGTGTTTTCTTTCTTTCTTTAAATCTCTTCCTCAGTTATTTATTTTTGTTTTAAATATTCAAGATTAAATTAAAAAAATCAATTTAAATATGAAATTAAATATATTATGAACGAGAGCGCAAATACTCTGTATAACATATCTACCATTATAATTGTCGTTAAACAAATGCAGGGAACTATGTAAATTTAACACTAACCCTTCACCGTAAAAGCTTGCGATTTAGACCAAAGAAATTACTCTTAGTTCAGGCCCTAAATAACAACTTGCGGCAGCGGAGCCCAGCATCCGCTAATCGATAGTCGCTGTATTTCTCAACATAACAGACTTAAACTTGTTTCATGTCCCATTAGTTCAGTCTGTCTCGGCTATAATTATCGTATTATTGGTTTTCCAGCAAACAAAAAGGATGATGTAAGCTTTAAACATTAGATTTGAACGCTTAAGTCATGAGCAGTTTATGAAGTAAATTCTTTAACTAATTATTGTAATGCTGTAGTAAAAACTCGTTTACTCTCAGAAATCAAAGAGTACAAATTAATCCCACCTGCCCCTTTTCACTATCGGGATACAAGACGCAGGCAGGCGTTCCATCCTTACGTGGTTTATATTCCACAAATTTTATATTCGATCCACGCGAAATAACCGAAATCGAGTAAGAAGAAAACAAGGAAAGCGGGAAATTCGAAAATAGAACAGGAATCACACGACGGCCATTTTGTGTACTCTAAATTTGTCGCCATATTTGCCCGGCGAGCGGTGAGCCGAGAGCGGTCGCTTTGTTCAATGCTTGCTGGGTATTGGCAAAGCAGGCAACAAGTTTTTGGTACAAAGGAACATATTTTGAAGGTGATTTTTAAGAAATGTATTAAAAAATATTTGTTAACCAATTGTCCAACCCAATGTCATTGGGCTTGGAACACTTAGCCGCTGATATTTCAAATACTTAGTCCAAATTAAGAGTATTTTTAGCTAAACAATATAATACTGTTTATTTAAAGTTTATAGTTATTTGATAAGTTGCAATACATCCAATTACGACACAATACTTAGCAAATTTACAAAACTGCTCCGTTTATTGCTATGGTTTAATGCAATAAAGCATTACTGAATTATTATTTATTTTGCTCTTCTTATATTCAATTTGGCATAGTCAAATCATAAGCACCTTAACATTTTCCGCTCTACAACCAAAGTAATCTGCAGAATTTGGTGACTCGTGTTACTATAATCAGTAATTCAGATACAGATCGAAATATGTAGGTCAGACAGAGTACACATGTTTCTAATTTTTTGGACAAAATTTCCTACTTGGTAACGAATTGCATAATGTGTTGAGGAAACGGCCACAGCTGGTAGTTGGCAGCATTTGCTGCTCAACAAGTGACAGGTGCGCATCCAAAGCTCGCTGCCAAGCTTGGCACGTCGCGAAACTCATTACCATTAACATTCAATCGAGTGTTTTCTTTAGTATTTCGCACTTTCATGTGCATAGTATTTTCACATTTTATATTTACCGTGTGGAAAATACAACTTACGATATTGGGCTAAGACCTTTCTGCGCTCGCTACTTGTCTTAGGAAGGGCACCTGCAGGCAACAGCGATAAGTCATTATATTACTTAACGCTAAGGGGGTAAATTCTAAAGATCCGAATATGGTTATAAATATTTTGTGACTATTTTAGACACATTCTTCTTGTATATTTTTTTCTTCTATAAAGCTTTAACATAACCGTGTAAACACATCTTCACTAAACTCTGAGTATGTTTTTTCTGAAAAAGCTAATTCTAAAGACCTGGTGGGTTATCGCCATCTCTTAAAACAGTGTTACAATAATATTACTTCGTCTTTTCTGGTATAAATATGCTGACGTATCAGCCATAAAAGGCGAAGTAATATTGTTTTAAGGAATGGCGTAGACTTGCAGAGGTTTTAAAAAGTTTCTATTTCACACTCATTCTCCTAGGCCATGACAGATGACTTCCCTCCCTCTACCACGGCAGGTTTACGCGCTTTATCTGACCGGAACTAAAGCTGTCAACAATATGGCGCCGTTAAACCGTTGGCATTTACAATTCCCATTACAGGAACAATAAACATTCTTGGAGGTCCGGAAACTTGGACTACTGATATTGAAAGATTCACAAAGTCTTTAGCTGCGAACTATTGTTGTTTTTTTAAGAAATACGTAGGCAGTAAACTTTATACTAATTTATGTTGCTAGTTTGTTTAAACAGATTTTAGTTTGCACAAAGCGGTGAAATGCTTGACTTCCCGACATGCTGAAAGCAACATTTTAATATTTTTACGCAATAACTCTACCACCCAAGTCTTGAAAATTACAAAAGAATATCCGTTTTTAATATTTATCTACGAAATAAACTTTATCATTATAAATCCAATCAAATATGAAGGCACCGGAACCAATAGTATATATATCGTCTTATTAAATATCAGATATTATAAATACATCATTATTTTAAACTTTTAGCATTGCGTCATCATGTAATGTCATTATGGCATCACAATTCAATAAAAACAATAAACCATATAATCTTCTATTCAACGTCATCTACGGTGGCTACAGACAACTGTAATGCACTGAGCAACACCGTAAAACGATGTTCCAATTCTATCGGGATACGGTTTAATTAACCAATTTGTACCGCAAAGACAGGTCCGGATGTCCGGATATTGCGTGACAACCGGCCTGAGCGTCAATTCTACTAAAATCACTCGACATTACGATAGCATTTCGACACTTTTCCATCCAACTGTAAATTTGGTATGCCGGAACAACTTAAAAATAAAAATAAAATAGTTTATTTTCATTTACAATATTTTGCCTTAATAAAGTGATTTGGAACCTCCATTTATGCAAGAGAAGCCTGTGTTAGGAAGTTCCACTATTCCATATTATATTAATATTAATAGGTTATAAATAAAAATAAAATTTAAAAGTAACAAGCTTAAATGTGTGCATGCATACGTAACTTTAATGATAATGTAATAAAATTGAAGTTGTATAGTAAAATTATTTGTCTAATAGTATTACTAAATAAATCGAAGTGTAAAACAGAAAGAATAAGTGCAAAATAAATTGAGATACAATAACTTGGGAATTGCGAGGAATTGGGGTCATAGTCTACCGGGACGCGCCATGGACAGGAGTCCGGAAAAAGCAAGAACGCTGTGACGTAACATTGGCAAACGAGCGAAAACTTCTATTTAGAGCGTAAAGTTATTGAATACGGGGTCGCGTTAATCAATCGAAGCGAGATAAAGTTTCCGAATAATCCGACAAAGTTATTGGAAACATTGACACACATGGTTGCTCTTAGTCGATTCAGTGAAACATTTTCAGGCATCAAAGACTTAGATTTTTTAAATATCAAGAAGTATTCGCGCGTATGGCTTGTTTTTATATTTATATACATGTATTTTACGTACAAACGATGTGATAAGGTCCATCAAATAAAGTTTTGACAGATAATAATATCAAAGCTAATTACATTTTCCTACTTGGCATGCGGTACTTGACTAAATGGTTTCAAGAATTTTCAAATACTACCAAACTAAAAATATGGACAAGCAAACCTGTTTCAATTGTGAATTTAACTTATTAACACTGCTTTAACAACAAAATTTATGTATGAAAAATTATCAAAACCTTGACAAAAGCAAGTGCGGCATTACATACAATCAAGTGCACTGCTTTTTACTTTTTCCTTGTTCTACTATGAATAAAATAAAAATCACACTTAACTACGGCGCGATTTAGTGAAGTGACGTCACAAAAGCACCGCACTGGAAACACTGAATAGGAAAATATTAAAATGGAATTGCAACCCCGCAAAACACTGTAAGCCTTTTTGTAAGTAACAGAATAACGGTCAAAGAGACCGCTATTCCAACTCGACGGGCGAGGGAAGAATGGCTTGGAACTGCGTAATTAAAATTTCGCCCTCGTTGGTCGGAATGTTCAGAGTGTCCTTCGGACAACATTTTGGGATGAGCCATGTACTTTTGAAGTTTGATGGAATTTATCGGAAAATTATAATGCTTATCTTGTGAACGATAGCTTCAATTTATTAGCGTATCCACAAATTTTAACTGATATCTCAGTTTACGTAACCGTGTTTTGGAAGATTGCAGAACTTTTTGTAGTTTTGGCATCATTGTCATGTCATGTAGACAAAAATATTTAAGCGCAGGGTATAGCTATGCAAACAATGACCTTAATTATGTCGTTCTGACATAACATCACAATTGTTGTTATTACACGTTAAGTATAACATATACATTAATTGTTGTTATTACATGTTATGTATATATATAACATGTATAAATAATGTTATGTATATTACTCCATAACAATTTTAATAACACGTCTTCCAATGTAGGGTAAAATAGAGACTATTTTTATAAAGCCTTGTTTGCTCAGTTGAACTCATACAACGACATTTATATTATATTCCTGATAAATCAAAAGTTTATCATTTAACACTTTATAACAAAGCTTTAAAGTTTCATATTGAATAATATTATGCTTCATTTAATACTGACCGAGCCAAAGGTTCTCGCGCAAAGTTAAATTGTATTTATATTCCAAAAAGGTTCGACCTTTTATCTTATTTACTTCACTGGCATGAGGTAGAATTAATAATTACGTAATATAATATTGACTTTTTAAAATGATCTTAGTTGAGTTTGCACTAAAGCAGCCGATTCCGTGTTAAAACTTATACCATTTATTTATACAAAAACATCATGATTTTATAGATAGTGTTCTCTGTAGTTTGCTGTGGTCGAAATTGGCTACATCATCATAATTATACTGTATAATTTTGTTACCAAATACTATCGTCAAAGTATCAATGCAATCTATTTCCGAGTGATAAACGTTACACTGTAATCAGTTTTCAATTTATCACTTCAAGCTTAGTTAATTACGTCTAAAGTTCCTAACTACACAATACATTAACGAAACAACTGCCTCCTAAGCAATATTCCACATACTAAAATACATAGTGCGACTAAACTACGACTTTGTAGTCATTTATTTCCCGACATTAATTAACAATAATAATTCAATAGTTAGGTACTATCAATTTAAATTAACTTTGAACTATGAGATACTGTCGCTAGTGAAGGCTGGACGAGGAAAGCGGAGGACCGGGATATCGGGCACAAGTTGGGGGAGACCTATGTCCAGCAGTGGACTGCGATAGGTTGAAGAGAGAGAACTATGAGATAGTCGTTCGTTGCCTAAGTTTCAAATATGTTACGCTAGGCATTCCGGATAGAAATAAAACAATAGGATTATTTAGGGTAAGAAACTCGATAATAATTGGTAACTAATCCAATAGCTGATATATTATACTTTCCGGGTAAAGCTGTGAAAGAAATCAACCACCAACAGCGGAGAAAGTAGTAACAGGTCACCTACCTGACACTAGGTTAACACGTCGTAATGATGTTATGTTTCAGGCGGTCTTATTACATAAATGAAGCTGTGTGTGTACATATATATATATATATATATATAACCTAAAACCTGTACACCCAAAAAATACCTTATCCCATGTTATGGGTTGACGACCCATTTGGTTTAACGGCTGAGATGTCTATTAATTCTAGGGATTCCGAGTTCGATCCCGGGCAATACAATATACCAGTGTTGTTAATGAAATTAGCAATCATTTACTCTTGTTTAGTGTAGGAAGATACAACATGTTTCTTGTATATATTAATCATAACGGAACTAGGCATTCAGATAATGCTAATTAATTAATTGTATGCATTGTAATACTCGTAACAAGGTTGAGTTAATATCATAATTATGCGATATTAATCAGTTAACGATAAACTGTTACACGTACTCAAATTATTACACAATAGTTATATACTAAACAAATAGGTAGTCTGATTCATTACCTATTGAATAAACCCCGGTGTCAAAGTATCTGTACCTACGTCCTATTATGATATATCTCATACCTTGTAATTATGATTTACTTTATTTTATACTAGCTGTGCCCCGCTGTATTATACGTGGTATAAGATATTATTATTATCTCGCTATAAATCGTAGCACGCAGCGTACGTCGTGAACTGCGCGCCGCGTTGTACAACATTACTAAACTCGCGTGCAAGTAAATCGACTCAAGCCTCAAGTACGCATAACAAGTGATATAACTAAAAAATGCCTTATTATACCTCTATATAATGTTTTACATAATTAAAGCCTAGTAATTGAGCTTTAAAATGGTGTAAGTTGCATGAAAATCGATTCAGTAGTTTAGTAAAAAAGGTTAATGCTAATGATAATGTAAAAAATGTTGAAAATTCATACAATTTCACAGTATGGGGTTATTGTGTTTAAATGAAACAAAATGTGCGTAAGATAAAAAAATTATTCGTGTCAATATTTGGTATTCCCTCCTCTAGCTCTGATCACTGCTCTCATGCGATTCTTCATCGACCTTATCAACTTTTAATGGATGATTGTGGTATTCGACCCCACTCTTCTACCAACGCAGTCTTGAGCTCATTGATGTTTGTCGGAGCTGGATTCCTCGCTCTAACTTTCCTTTTGAGCTCGTCCCATATGTGCTCAATGGGATTTAAATCGGGGCTAAGCGCTGGCCAATGCATAGTATGAATTCCAACTTCGTTCAGGAAATCACGTGTGGCCCGAGCAGTGTGACATCGGGTATTGTCATGCATCAAGATGAAATTTTCCCAAATAAAGCCTTGATAAGGGACAACTTGATCCAGTAGAACATTTTCAATGTAACGATCACTGGTCAGACCTCCTCCCCGGCCTCCCCCAGGAACGAAAACAAGGTCCGTTTTGCCTTCTAAGGAAATTCCAGCCCACATCATGCAAGATCCGCCACCATATGCAACGGTTTCCACAAAGCAGCACTGTGAAAACCGTTCACCGGGACGACGGTATACCCGACCTCTCCTGTCGCTGCCATGGAGACACATCCTCGTCTCATCTGTGAACAGGACTGACTGCCATTGCTCTATGCTCCAATCCAAATGTTCTCGAGCAAAGTGAAGGCGTGCTTGACGATGAGCTGTGGTCAACTTCGGGCCTGTAGCGGGTCTTTTCGGAGTAAGGTTAGCTTCTTTCAACCTTCTTCTAACTGTCCACTGACTGACAGTCACCCCGCGAACTTGACGTAGCTCCTGCTGCACATCTACGCCGGTAAGGTGTCGATTTCGGAGAGAGGTCGAGACCAAAAACCGGTCGTCACGCTCCGAGGTGCACCGGCGTCGGCTGGTATTAGGCCTCCGAGTGAAGGCACCAGTCTCTTGAAACCTTCTGTATACTCTCGAGACAGCGGACTGACTCATATTCAAACGACGAGCGACTTCTCGCTGGTTCAACCCTTCTTGCAACAGGGCAACGACTTGAGCGGCTTCTTCAGGTGTTGTATCCATAATTTTCTTCAAATGACGGCTTTAATTTGCAGATATGTGTTCAGGTCAACGTCTAATGAGCGACTGATAAGAAAAAAACGATTACAGGGGGTTGTGTCGCGCAAGTTGTGAATAGAGCGCAGAGCAGTTTACGGGAGGTTGCGTTCAGTTGCATTCTAAGTACAAGTGTTTATTTAAATTACTGATATTATGCTACCATTTGAAAGCCTAATTACTAGGCTTTAATTATGTAAAACATTATATAGAGGTAAAATAAGTCATTTTTTAGTTATATCACTTTTTATGCGCACTTGAGGCTTGAGTCGATTTACTTGCACGCGAGAGTATATTTTTCTTCGAAATAATTTATTTTTCATAAATTAATGTAGTCTACGTTTTTCCTTATTAGATACGCTATCCAATAAAAGCCCTGTCAATATCAGTTTCACCATTTCAGAGATCACCCGAAAACAAAGACGTGCAGACAATCTTTTTAAAATATATATTTTCTTTCTTTCTTTTATATATATTGGTGTATGCACCGTGTATAATTATATTCATATGAAGCAAAAACGTTTTTTTAATATTACAGATAGACACGCCGATGTCTATAAATTACTTACTATATTCATGTAAACTCAATAACGATTCGACGACTTTATGGTCTAGTGATCAGAGGCCATTTAAGTTTTGAATACCAAACCACAACTCTACATAATAATCAAAACCCAAGTCTACCTCAGTTACTTGTATTTGAAGCTGTTCAACAGCAAATTATGCTTTGATAACTAACTAAAGTGTAATGAAGCAGTTTCTGAAATTATGAAACAGTGACGGTAGAGATAATATCTCTATATACCTATATTACATTATTTCATCCAGTCCAGTGGACTCTTTGGTAAGAAATTAAGAAGTTGAATCCTATATAATAACCGGTATTAATGGACTAAGTGCTTTTTTGGTGTTATTTTGTAGTCTGGTCATCGTAGAAAGTTGTGCCAGTATGGATACATAATAAAGTGCCCGTATGGGTAAATCCGTATTGCATCCTACCCTAACACATACGAGGTCCTGTCGAATTCACTTTCATGGCTAAAACAGATTGGAAGATAATAGTCTATGAATTAATACAGGCGACATATGTCGCAGAGGGTTTCTGGATAAAAGCTGAGGACCGGAATACGAATATATGGCCTAAAATATGGAAATCCTCTGTGCAGAGGTTGATCGCAATCGAATGACAAAAAAGAGAGGGAGAGAATGTCGTTTTTAATCCCGGTTTTTAGCATATAAAAAACAAGCAATTTCATCTGTTGAGTTAAAAGGAGCAAAATCGATAAATTCATGTTTACTGAATCGAATAGTTATTTTTTTATACTAGGTTTTGCAGTACACGCGGGAACGTATCTTTTGTATTTAAGACTGTTGTGATTTGATTAATGAGGGCCTAAGCTCGTTTAGTAATTGTTATTTATAACACATATACTTTTATTGTGATATTGCTTCAAAGAAAACCTACACAAAGCAAATAAAGAGACGCGTGATTCATCATGGTTTAATATCACGTTGCTCGCATTATTTACTCAACATATACAGACAGTTATTTTTAGGAACACTCTAGTCACTTATCGATCATAAAATACAAATTACGAGTATTTGGATATGTACAAGTCCGTATTGATTTATTGTCACTATGTGGAATTGGAGCAATTAAGCTTTTCGAACTCGTAACAAACAATTGTGATATTTTTGGGCTACAGAATTTCAGATAATATACGTATATTAAGTTACAAGCTGTTCATACTTTTTACAAGGACGGGCCCAAAATGAAATCACGATAAACAATATTGTATTTTTTTTACATTTTTCAACACAATGTTGTTTCTTTCTCAACAGGTCACCACTACTGAAACGCTTTTATTTCAAATCTTAAACAAAATAAATACTATTTCCCTTTGACATATAATTATTATATTAAATCTCCCTTCAAACCATCAACATCCTAATAGTGAAACCGACAAAGCTGACCTCGTAAAGCAGCTCACAAATATGTCCTGTCCGCTGAAATTATTGTGCACAATTTCAAGAGCGCTTACCGCTTACATAACCCAGACCAATGAAGAAGCGGTGCCACCCAGGGTCCTAATTCCTCTAATTTTAAAATGTGCCAATTTTATTTTATTGTATCTCAATAGTACAATTTTGTTATTCTACTATTTAAATAATACCATTATTGTTTTCCAATGGCACGTCAAAGACTAATATTATGTCTCAATTGTTGGTGGAAATTCTAAATTGTTATGTTACTACTAATGATGTTCGTGTCACAGTTAACATTATGGTGTATATAACTATTAGATTCAAGAACGATAGAATTGCCGCATTTTAAAATTATGAGAATCGGGGCCCTGAGCATTTACAATGGACGATTGCGGGGCAGAATGCGAGGCGTGACGTGTATCTGTATCTCTGCTAGCACTAAATTACTCACCGGTCATTGTAATAAGCGGTTCTGTGGACGAATCATGTAGATCGTGTTTTGTTTTACGACTGCCCGCTCAATGGAATGGGTGTATTGTTAACCTGAAACGGCTTGTCTCGTGCAGGAAACTTAAGGGATTTTTAGTCTCATGATTTCAGGGATAGTAGTATGGACAAATCTTGTATCCCAAGCCAACCTTACCTGCTCATGATTCATCCATTTATCAAAATGGCTAAGAAAAACGCCTTTCATACAACGGGATGGATATTACAAAACAGTTAGAAATTATTGTGGTCTTTGAAGGAGGCCTTAACCCTTGTGTGGATGTTATAATATTCCACCTTATAAGATGTATTCTAACCCAATCTTTCACTAGTTTTTTTTTATAACGGAACGGTCCATTACAGAGAATCCAGACACAATAGAGTTTCTATTGTGTCTGGCGCCTAAAGACGGATTGGCGGTCAAAGGGTTAATAACAGTAGGTATTGATTAGTTTCCGTCAACACTGCTCTGCGCCCGTCACCCGTTATGAGATATGTTAGGTCACTTATACCCAGTAGATTTTTCTAGCAGTTGGTGTATTCTGTTTACATTCAACGGAGTTCTTATTAAGTTCATTACTAGCGCAATGGGTTTTGACCCGATATCCCACAAAACACCAGTTTCCTATAAGTCACCAGAGATGCGTGCACTAGTTATGTGTTCAACAGTGGAACTCATGATAAATGGTATGTGAGTAGGTTTTGTTACTGACAAACATTAAAGCATAACATTTTGTGATACAAAATGTGGAGTGAATTTTTTCAGCAGACTGCATAAGCATTAACGTTGAAAAATGGGGTTTAGTGAAGGTTGAAATTTATTAGGCCATTAACCATAAGCTCGTTTTTACAGTCTGTCTGTGCGTAGAGGATACCAGTTAAAACAAAGCCTAATGAATAACCGTTTCTACTGCATGCTAAAGATTTGAATATTAACCTGAAGTCATGAAAAAAAATATTTCGCACTAATTTAAATTTTCTATCGCTCTGGCTCTAGAAAACATAAATTCAGATTTTATATCAGCTTTAATAATAATATCAGAACCGTGCATTTTGTTTTATTGAAACGGACTATTTTCCCCCTTAAAGCTCGTTCGATAACATTTAATTAAAATATTACGTCAGAGCACCGAGTTAAGTGTATCCTTGATGTAGGTAACCTAATTGTTCAATGAATTCAAGGATAAGACGATCCAGTTTCTCTACGTGAAAATAGAAAGTGCTTCTACACTTTCTATTTAACGTTGTTGTTAAGCTTGCTTGCGTTTACTTAAAGTATGTTTTTGTATATACCATAATAAATAAGGTTATTGTTTACATTAAAATCAAACAAAGCAACGAGACACTTTACAAATAAATAAACGAGCGCATCCCTTTAAAACAAACCCAAGAATATTTTGAAAAGAGCATTTTAAATCTTATTTACCCTGATAAGGAACAATTTGCGTTGGCGGTAAAAATAGTCCCAAAATATGGTAACACTGGTTTATTTAGACAGGTTTTTATGTTTTGGATAACTAATTGAATTTGGTATTATTTCATTTGCTTCGGTAATGATGACTATTTGTCTATTAAGAAAAAAATAGTATCTGTTTTAAAGTAATCAAAACAGTTTCCAGGAAACTGTGGGTTGAAATCACGTGAGGGATTTGCGATGCTATAATATACCTTATAACCCTTATCAAAAGCTAAACTTGTCATGAATTATTTTCATGTGAGAACTAATTTCAAATGTTCTCTTAACTGTCAGCCGCATAAACAAATTATAATTCTCAGTTGTTATTATTAGAAGCATTTAATTGCCGTATATTTTTTCAACATGTCACATTATGGCTTTAATTAAACTGATTTCGCATCTCAATTACAAAATCCAACGAACCAAATACATTATGAGGTGACAGTCGTGTTTCAATTGCTGAAAACAATAGGAATTCGTGAACTGTTAGCAAAAAATGGAGCCCAACAATTAAAATTTGCAGTTTTACATATAGTTTCAGTATGAAGTAAAGATAATAATTTGCTTATTTAGGTTACCAACAGAATGTATTAGTCAATGAAGTCATACAGTATGGGAAGTTGTAAAGATTACATCGTTTTCGCACATTTGTAGCAGTTTAAGTGTTTAACATAAATCTTCTACAAACTAGAGTTTACAGTCCCGCGACATCTCATTTGTCCCGTATCGATTTTGTAATAAAAACTCCAATCTCACATTGCCTTCACTCACAAAGTATTCAATTATGTAAATCGTATCTTTTGTTTTATGAGTCTTACAATGTGACTGCT
Source organism: Leucinodes orbonalis (assembly GCA_019425675.1). Taxonomy (NCBI): domain Eukaryota; kingdom Metazoa; phylum Arthropoda; class Insecta; order Lepidoptera; family Crambidae; genus Leucinodes; species Leucinodes orbonalis. Next base: position 142,937 of record PQWD01009855.1, on the reverse strand, counting down.
CTATTTGATAAATTAAAACATTACTCGGTTATAAAGTTTTCAACCCTTTCAAGTTTTTACAAGGGTTATTCAATAAAACGTTACACAATTATTACCTAACCATGGTTTAACTTTTTTAATCATATTTTGTAAATTTTTGTCCGTCCACCTGTTTGTTCTAGCTTAAGCGATAATTAATGTCTTTTTTTATATGATAAGTTGAAATTGTTGAGAATTGTCTCAACAATTTCAACGCGTGTTAAATGTTTATCCTTCATCTTAAAACCAACCTTATATAAGAACCATCATTTTAAAGGGGCAAAGGAGGAAATAGGTGAGAATGATTAATCCTCACTGACAAACTTATGGGCACTTTAAAGTAATTACCCTAATAAACGTTTCTGAACGTAAATATGATAAGATTATTTACGTGACCCTAAATCGTCACTTTATACAGATTTCAAGGCTTGGAATTTAATCTGAATAACTGAAATCCAGTTGAATGAAACAATCCGGGAAATCAGAGTGGCAACAATTGTCATTACATTTACATACTGCATAATTGGTATTCAATTCGAGATATGCCTGGATTTGTATACCCGCCAGATATTTCCGATTATGGTTAGTATCCCATTCCATTGATATGTTTATAATAAATTCATTTTACTTTAAAAGGTGGTTTCCATGAATATCTTAGTAACTATTCTACAACAGTCTTACTTTGTCAAAAGTGTGAAATAACTAGACACAAGTTTTCAACAGAATTTTGCGACGATTTGTCGCAAAATTCTGTTATTATTCCAAGCTATCTAGTCTACTATTATAATTTGATGATCAATAGTTTACCTTACGCGACAGTTGCCACTTTACATCGCGTGAGTTATACTAAGTAACCCGCAAAAGAAGGCCGCAGGTAGTTTCGGAGTTTAAGTCCAAACTCGTGAATGGAAATAACGTGACACGTACTCGAGAATTTGACGCATGAAATAAAGGTAGGGTTCATTTTATTTCATATCGGTAACTAACCATTATATGAATATCCTTACCATAAAACTAAATAAAATAATTAAACTCAATATAATAATTATATTATGGCTATGAGATACCAAGATATTGGGCACAGTGCATACATATATGTGTAACCTCTTGTTTATTTATTCTGCTTTATAAACACTTAATTCTATGTTGAGGAAGCCCTTTTCTGACACAAGTATACACTGAATCGGAAAAGTTAACCATTAATTTCAGTGGCACTTGACTTAATACTGAGCAAAAAATTATTTGCGTTAATAGCATTCCTTTATAACAAATTTTATTGAAGCAATGACGCACCACGTCCCACTATGTCGGCCTTGCACGAAAAATTATCACCATTTATAGCCATAATCTCATCTCCCATTCGTAATATTTATGCCAGCTTGACAAGAATGCAAAACACTCGGCAATCCAGAGCGTGACATATTGTCGCAGCGTGTCAAATCGAAACTCGAGTCACGTTGTCATTTGACGGCTGACAAGAGTGGACCGAACGTTGACGTTATGACGCGGCGAACATTAATTTTGTTTAATTAAAGCTCAGCCATAAACTTGGTTGCCGGCGAGTATTAAACTATCAACATATATGAATGTCATTACACAAGTTATGTTAGACTTCCTAATATGTTAGTCCTTTCCGAGTGTAAACCCCTGAAATGTAGGAGCATTTGGGCAAACTTTGGTATTAGCGGGCAGATGACACTCATTCTGGGGCCTGGAAAATATTTTGAAATTTTCGGGAAATGTTTATCTATCACAGTTTTTTTTATATTAATAACTATACAAAATATATTTTACGAAACTAATAAAAGAACTAAGACGAACTATCTATTACTGAGATGAACAAACAAAAAACAGCAGATCCAATAAACCACAAAACACTTTTTGATAAATATAATCAAATAAACTTTATGATAAATAAATAATCACCAACATTGATACAGCGCTATCTAGTCTCACTTAAAAGATAGAAGGAATTTAATTTAATATGATATTAATTGGCATAGGTTTAAGATATAACATCCTACGTTTACATATGCGTCCAATAGCATGGAAATTTGGTAAATTATTACAGTGCTATAAATATTTCACCACGTCAAGAATTTGACCTCAGAAAATAAGTCGTAAATCCTGCTTGTTAGAGTGCAATTTAAAACCATATTAATCTTCAGAAGATAATGTGAACCATGAGACAAATTCCATAAGAGCGACTAAAGATATACTTACGTAAAGAATGTATTACATACGTGAATATCGTCTCAAAACCTATAAATAGCTTTTGAGAAACGAACCCATGTTTTATTACGTAGTAAAGTCACCAACTGATAGGTACAGCAATAAACTTTTTAATCGCCCAAACTTAAGTATAACTACAACTTTCATGCGTTTTTCCTAGGTTTCAACGGTGCTTAATGAAATACCTAAAGAAAAAATGTTTAAGCTGGATTATTCAAATGAATTCAAGTTCTTGAGTCGGCTCCCTTGATAATCAATTTATCTGTCTCGCTTACAAGACTTTTTCAATTCAACTCGGTCAGAGGAAATACTTCGCAATGTGTTTCGTTGAATGCAGTTGTGAAGTATTGGTCTCGAGAGGGCTAGGATTTAAAAGTTCAAACCGACATTGCATTTTATGCAACACAGAATAAGCAGGCGTTCGCATTTTGAGATCTGAAAATTTAAAACTTAGGTACAGAAACACCTGGTTAAGTTTTGTTAGCTCTATTATCTCTTTGAATTTTTGAAAACAATCCTAAATCTTAGATGAAGTAAAAATGAAAATCAATATTAGAAAGATTGTAATAAAATACCACAAAATCTAGCCGAATCATTTATTTATCTATTATTTGAGAATATCCGGATGAAGAAAGAGTATCCTCCTACCACTACACAAAAGACAATAAGATTTGCAATCAAATACGAATAAGTGATATCAGTCTTGTCATAAAATAGCCATATATCTGTAGGGATTAGTGGTATTCGAAAATCCACCAAATAAATTGTTAGCTATGCTACACAAAAATACTGTACAAAACTGACGCAGTGTACAATAAACTGCTACGATTTACAAAATCTGCACACACTAAAAACACGTTAATCTAGTGAGCTAGCAGCTCGCTTTTTAGTTTCAGATGAAAATCAAAGTGAAAAGAGCAATTGCGGGAATGCAAAAGCGACGGACAAAGGTCGCAGCGCTATTGCATGACCCATTGTCTGTCCGATGCGACTCGGTGACTTGTGCCCGCGAGTCGAGACTCCACAGTCAGATTGACTCGACGCCATGACACCCGTGACGGATGCTTGCCGGATTGCGTTTTAAATTGGAAAATACGCGGCACTTTCAGTGAAATTGTGTCAGCAATACGTTATAAGTCGTGTATCGCGTACGTGTGAGCAAATGCCTTTTTTGTTTTTATGCTGTGACATTTAACTCAATATAGATGTTTTTTGTACCTGCATTTTGGTATTTTATAAAGCGTGTTCTAATGTTTGGCACATTATGGTTTTCAAGAGTACCACAAATTAAAGAGTACCCAAAATTTTATTGTTTACTTTAAGTTACCATATTTTAGCTCTTAGTAGATATAATTGGGTTCCAGACTAAAGGTAGAGAAAGGCAGATATAAAAATTTTGGTGCCTTTTCTAGAGTCAGCTGCTAAACTATGATCCCAGTTGTACAGGCGACAGTAGCGGGTTGTAATATATAAACAGACAACCCACCTGTTATTATTGGGTTGTGCAATTAAAAGGTTTTTGATATGATATTTTCTCTCTTTCTTATAATAATAAACAACAAATTGTTGTTAAAGTCATTTTCTGCTCGGTATACGTAGATAATCCCGCATATCGTAACCGAAAACTTTACAATTCATGCAATTTATTTTTTAAATTTTCACAGCATAATATGGTGGAAAATATTAACGATATGATAATACATGAAATAGTCACGATTTCAGCAAACCATAAATTGTGCAAGAGTAATAAATCAAGCAAACATACAGACCATCTGCAAAGATTATTTAACTTTTATAAGGCAAAGTGCTGAAATGTTAAGCGAGCGATTTGTATTCAGCCACGTTTTATTTTGGCGAGATCGGCGCCCTCTACCCGATAATAACTCAACTAAATTACTCAATATCACTTCTATTCAATGACATTAGAGTTCATGCAAGACCCGACCTTTCTTTGTTACCATAGAGAATAATATCGCTTGCGTGGAACAACCTTGAGAATGTCATGGTGATCTGTTAAAGTATGAGATCTTCATTTCGTAGGTAATTTTGACGCAACACGGGTCATGCAACCAAATCGACATTTGTTAAATCTTTGAATGACTTTATATTAAAACCATTGTATATTTATCAGATTATATTATCTTTTTTGTTTATTTTGAATATTGTGAGCCGTAGTCTTATAATACGAAACTTAAACAATCCACTGAACCTCAAATAATTCATTCAACTAAAGAAGGTTATGTATGGAAGCTATTTTACTTCTTATTCTTCAATATTAACTTTGTTTTATGGTATTTAGAAAAAGAAATCGTAATTCCACATCAATTTATTAGACATACAATACTTTGATATTTATTTTGAATACTTTCCATAAGCGAACGTAGAAATAAACATTTTGAAGAAATAACATTCTGTTATGTTTTCCTGCGGGCTATTTACATAATAAGTAACATTGAAAAGGAAAATAAATTATGTACGCTATGTATTGGGAAGGCTTTAAACCACTATTCGTTAAATATATTTATGAGTATGTTATCTACTTGTTCACTATATTAAACATTTGTTTCTCTGCCCTTGCTAAAATCTACATTCCTTATCTTTGTTTAGATATCATAATTTCAGAACTTTCTAACTACCATGTATCAGGTAGATTGGCTGAAGTCCCAACTGGTAATTAGGCATCCTTAAGTACCCACTATAAGATATATATCTAATAAAATAGTAGCCTATATTTAACTTTTGACTGCGAAGTTTAAGCAAAAAAGTTACCCACATAATTAAGACTGAAAAAGGCAAACTATGATAAACCTTTCGGGACCCTTTTTGTGAACGCAATCAGAAGTAAAAGCCTACGCAAATTTAGCCAAAGCATATTTTATTATTAATTAATCAACATTATTTATTATTAATCAACTTCGCATTTAGATGCTTACAAGACAAAATAATAGAGGCTTACTTTACGTTCTACTGAAAGGCAACAAATAATACACATTAACAAACAAGATACAAAAAATCATATTAAAAATACGTTTAGTTAAAAACTATGTAATTAGTATAGCTATCTATGAATATTGACCACGTACAACTATATTTTCGAACAACTCATGAAAATTGCATATTTTCATCACAATATTTTTAAAACAAGAGTAAGATAAAATTATTGCAAAGACTATATTTACGAAAATACCATAAAGTTTTATTACACACATAAAGGTAAATAATGAACACTTAAATAATCTCCAATGCGCATAATGCAAGATCTCTATCTCCATTTAAATAAGTCCGAAGACCCAACTTTAGTTATGATTAAAATTTTAATTACATCATCCCGTAAACCATTGGAGACCCGCTTTATTCCCTTGGAAATAATTACCGTTGTATTATTTAATCTGAATGTGTAATTTGTCAAAAGTTGTGTGTATAGTTCGCTTGTTTCGAGTTATTTTGTATAGTTAACATTTTTGAGGGGTCAATTGCGTAGCGGTTAACGCGATTAGTTGACATACTATTCAAGCCACTACCGCAATAATTGGTCGTTGGATGAGATACCGAAAATATTTTGAGTAATTTCATGCTTCAGAAGGGGCTTTAAGTTTCTGGTATAGACCAGGTACGTAAAGGAACTGCGCGCGCTTGCGAAGAGATTCAAAAATTGTGTGTGAAGTTGACCTATCCGCACTGGGCCCGCGTGGATGACTAACTCCTATACACCCTTTACGGGTAGGCTCGTGTCCCTCGGTAGGGACGTTTAATAAGCTGATAATGATAGACAAGCTACTATCTTAACCTGGTTGTTGTTAAGATTCATCAATCCACATTGTTATATTAATTTTAATTTCTGCAAACTTTGCCTTGCTCAAGTAATAAAGCGCAGAATTTCCCTTGAATCAGGATGCTTTTACACAAACTGAACCTTACATATTATGATGATTTCTGATATATACGACCAGATAACCACGTATTTAAAAATACATAAAAAGTTATGCGTTCGGTATTAAATTCTGGTGACTTTTATCTTTAGCAATATATGAGTTTCCCCCACTTCACAAGTCAAAGAAGCGTGCTCACAAAGTATTGCTCGGTACCATTCCAATCACAAAAGTTGCGCACGAAAATATAACTGGAACACTCAGTCGGGAACACGGAATTCTTTGATATTCCCTTTGTATTTAAACACCCGAGAGTAACGAGAAATTTAATTACATGCGGCTTTCGTTCTTGTGCGGTTTGCCAAGCGTTTAATATTGTGGTGCAAAAATAATTTAATATGAAGTTTAATTGCTATAGTATAAATGTTAATTAGGAGTAATTTGTTCCATTAGTTGTTTTATGAATCGATCGGTACAGGCGTCTGGCACTATATTTTTTATTGTGGCTGATTTTTTAGCAGTTGAGAGGGTATTTGATTTTAAATAAGTTTAAAACGGAATATACGAAATCTACTACATTTACTGTGAACAGAGATGGCAGTGGGCAATCGCAAAGTTTCCAAAAACTAAGTTTTATATCGCAATGCTTGCAGTAACTAAGTGTTATCTCTCAATCTATCTAGTCAATGGTATCCATCACTAACCGTCGCATTTGTCAGCACAGTTCATCACATAATTACAAAGAAACAAATCATTTTTACTCTTAGGCAACTTTTATTAACATAAATAAATATTGTCTTTTTCTACATTCATGCAACTGCTGTAACCGATTTTTGCATCTTCTTACCTATTTTGCTCTTTTGACATATTAAAATTTTAGCTATATTCACCTTTATGAATTGAAATCCTAAAGCAACATGGATTATTGTATGAAATTTAATCCTTTAAATAATTTTTTTTTGAACTGACTACTGTTGTTGGCCGCAGATGGCCTTTACAGCTTCACCGGACAATTGGCGAGCGCAGATGGCTCGCAGCCTTTAATTTACATACTATATACGATAACTGTTTATATTACCATATACCTACGCTTTACTCCTTAAACGGGATACCAATTTATCATGCGTATCTTTGTCCGTACGGAGGTCCTAAAATAACAAAGCTTTGCGAACACACAGGACAATAGATCAGTGTGGATATAGACCGAAGCCTTTATGTTGGTGACCGATAAACAATTTGATTTGTATGTGGAGCACCGCTTGGCTATGTTAATGGATGCGTTAGTGAAGATGCTAGGTCTGTCTATAGTATAAACGATTGTGTTAAAATTCAACGAAAAGGATGTGGATCCTTTTATAAAAATAATTTCATGAGAATTACTTTATCTATGGCATCTTAATACGAATACGAATGTCACGCAATATTGTGACTTAATATTAAAATCAGTGCAGATCATACGCAATATTGCGTGTGTGCAGCTTTTCATAAACTTGAAAACAAATGTCCTAAATAAAGTATTTTTCGACCATAAGCGACGACCCATTGGGTGTTGCGGTTGAGACGTCGACTGCAACACCAAGGGTTCCGGTTTCGATCCCCGGGCAGTACAAAGTATTTGCAAAATAAGGATATGTATCCGTTGTTTAGTACCCATAATACAGGCTTCACGCTTAACTTGGGCTAGATGGCGCTGTGTGAATGTCAGTGGATTTTTATTTATTTATTATTTAAGCGCCAGAAAACGTCCTTTGTAAGCTGAGAATAATCAATGAATAAGACCCAGACCAGAACGTTACACAATCCAATGTTAAAATTCAATTAACAATGCACCGGAGTAAATATCAAAACTCGAATCATCTACGTAAAAAAACTAATACAATTACAGCAACACCATCTGTTCCTGCATCTTACTGTCAGTTTCAGCGAACGGGATGGTGGGTTAATAAAAAGAGGTAGAAAATGCTCCTTGCTGACCCAGTTGCACGGTATTGCAATAAAAGTGCATTCTCCCGGTTTACTCGCGAGCGCCACGATGTAATTACATGTACCCAGTGCAATAGTGCTGCCGATGACGGCTGCACTCCAATCTGCTGGTATATTATGGTTTGTTTGGTCTTTGTATGTAATGATACGTGTTGAGTCTCATGCTCACATAAATTGCATGTATAATTATAATAAATAATTAAATAAATAGGAGCTCTAAAAATTATATCACAGACTCATTACATTTACCTAAGTCACTTTCAATACAGGCGACCAAATCTGAATTTAAAATATATTATTTACCATAATGAATCTTGCTGTGTATTTAATCAATGGTTAAACTTTATTAAAATCAGATGACCCATTTTTTTATTAATTAAGATCAAGATCAAAATAGGAAAGGGCACAAAAACGCAATAAACTACTTACGACCCCGTATTTTATGTAATAATCCGATTAAGTCGCTTGTAATAACATTATCTCAGACCAATACCTCAACAGTGAACTCTATTATTGGAATGGATGGATGTAAATAGGCTATTTGTTCACTGGGGCAGAGTCTCGTAACGGACGATTAAGTGGGCCCATTAGAACTGTGTCGCTGTAACAAACTTCGGTCTCAGTTGCTGTAAGGTTTTTTAAAGATTTATCAAAGTACAAGTTTATTTGAAATAATTATTCGATTTTTATTTTGTATTATTATGAATAACTTAATGCGTAATCTTAATCTAATAACCTAATCTTCAAAATCCTATTAAGGCTTCAATTATTACTTTTACATAAAAATTAAACTTGTACAATTCTTGTGATCTTAAATACTCGCAAACCCTATTTAAACCTTATGAAAACCTGTTTAGTATTAAGATACATTACTAAGTTTTAAATCAAATCAAATCAAATCAAATCATATTTATTTGCGTAATATGGGTTGTATACATAGGTTCACATTACATAACAACAACATGGAACAAATTTCCACCATATACTGCCAGTCACATTTGGCATGCAAATATTATACACAAATTCAAAGTAATAATTAAATTTATACATTATTAAAGAAAAAAATACAATTTAAATCTCCTAATAAGTTTTAATCAAATAAATTCAAATCAATAAAATCATCAAATGTCATAACTAATTAAAATAAAATGTCACTCTTAAAAATATTACAAATTTATGTCATTATCATTGAAGTAGTCAATGTTATGCATTGAATCTGTATGTTAGACCTATATAATAATAAGCGTGTATTGAGTCTTCAAATCATATAATATAGAACTTACCTTACCTAAATCTAAACGTGCATTTGTCAGAAGGACAGAAAAAAGCAAAAAAATACTTCTTGATAATGTCTAACCTTTATTTAGAAAAAGGAAAATGAATATACCAACAGAAAATACAAAAATTCCCGGTATATTTATTTCAAATGGAGAGAACCGTTAACTAATTAATAACAAACAATGTTTATTGAAGGAAAAGCCTTACAGGTAATTAGGGCGTGTTAGCAGACTGCCAGAACAACTTTGTTCGTTGCCGGCATAGATCTTTCCACAATGTCGTTCTAAGTAATATAATCAAGGAGAAAATTGCCCTTTGCTATTGTTATTTGAGGAACATTTGTACATAATATATACAATAGGCAAAGCGTAGCATGAGTTCCCACTTAGGCCGAACAATTTTTTTTTATTATTTCAAGTAATAATAAAATAAAGCCAGGGCTGAATAAAACAATAGCTTTGCGCGTTATACTCTTATAACCGATATAGTAAAAAGGATTGCATTTTAAAACTGAAGAGTGTTCAAATCTATTCGTTGTTGTAAACCGTGAATATGTCACATGCAAACCCCTATCCCAGATTTCTACACTGAGTTATTTCAAAAGATGAATTCCAAGAAGCATTCTATAGGAATGCAGTTGTGCGTAAAATTGAATGTTTAGCGTTAAAACTTTACCTCTATAATATACTCATTAAGTCATACTTCCAGACGAAATACATAACTGGTATTACTTATATTTCTTTTGTCTTGGAATTTTGATCTTTATTTGGCAAGGTGGTAGACTCGGCACTTAATCGTCTAGGTTGGTACCACCGCAGTGCCAGATATTGTTCCGTGAAAAAAGAGTGCGTCAAACTTGTGTGTTTCAGGATGAGGCACTGTTGCTATTAATACTACTGGGTATTAAAGACCTAACATATGTTGTCTCGGATGGCGGGCGTAGTGTGGCCTCAATGGAAAAAAAATTCCGTCTATCAGTTATGAGTCTCCATCAATGCTGCTCTGGCATCACAGGCGTATCACTTAACATCAGGTGAGCGACCTGAGCATAATAATTCTATTCCATCTTTAAAAACCTTTTTTTAGAATAAGTTATGCCAACAAGGTAATAATCAACGAGGTTAATAAACCTCTTTTATTGCAATAGGCAATTTTTACTGCGAATTTCACATAGTCAAATTTAACATAAAGTGTAAACATGCAAACAAAAATTATACCACCTAACTCGTAAAAATAAAGGTTACCACATAGCTTAGATAAATAATCTCAAAGATATTTTGATATCATGTCTCATTTCTATTACTTACTTACATCAATATATTTTTTTTTAGATTACTAAAACTTTCCAAATACATATTAATTTCCAAACACAACTTAACATTTTCAAAGCAGTTGTATCAGTTAAAAATTGAATCAACAAATTGCACCTAAGCTTACATAGTTTGAATGTGTACTGCACAATACATACAAACTGGTTTAAAAGCGCTCTAACAGTTGGAAAGATGAAAACGCAATTTAAAACGTGAACACAAAAGGTGTTCCGTTGCGGGATGACCATTGCAAACGTTTACTTTGAGTTGGCTGTTCGCTTACCTACAACTTGTCTTCGCAAGCTCACTCGGCTCGCTTCCCCGGATACAGGAAAAGGCTAAGTTGAAAGTGAGACTAATGTTTTGTAGGGTATTATACTTAAGAACTAGTTATAACGTTGTTTAAAATAGGAATAAAATTTCAGTTACTTTGCAAAGTAAGCTGTAAGTTAAATCAAAAAGGTAGATTTTTAAACCGACTTCAATAATTAGAAGATTAATTCGACCGTGTATTTGATTGCTTTTTTTAGGGTTCCGTAGCCAAATGGCAAAAACGGAACCCTTATAGATTCGTCAAGTCTGTCTGTCCGTCCGTCCGTCCGAATAACACAACCCCTTTTTTCTCCGAAACTGTAAGCACTACACTATTCAAACTTTGTACGTATATGTATTCTACCGCTATTAGGTTTTAATAAGAAACTTGAAAAAAAAAAATATTTTGGGGTTCCCCATACATTGAACTCAAACTTAAATTTTTTTTTCAACGTACCCCCACGTGTGGGGTATCGTTGTATAGATCTTTAAAAATGGTATTGAGTTTTCTAATATATATATTTTTATAAATTGAATAGTTTGCGCGAGAGAAAATTATGTCCCCCCCCCCCACCTTTAATTTCTAAACTATGGGGTTGATAAAATAAATAAAAAAATATGATGTACGTACTTTACCATAAAACCTAACAACGAAATTTAGTTTGAACGATTTCTGATGTGTGGTTTTTTTTATACGTCATAATCGATGAACCACTATTTTTTATATTAAAGTTGTAGTAGGTGCCTTAGTAAATAAAAATTACTTTATTTTATATAACTTGCTGCTGCGGAACCCTCCACGGGCGATTCCGACTCGCGCTTGGCCAATTTTTTTATGTTTGTTCGCGGATAGCCTGGTTGTATGTAAGCCGATTTCGGTAATTATTTTTGTTGGAAGGAAAATATTTCAAAGGTGATCCGATGATTAACAAGTCAGGGTTTAATGATGGCAGATCAGATAAATCGAGGGAACCTATCAAAAATCTTAGGTGACTCAGAGCAACTACTACTTCATTATAGTACATTTATTACAGTGATTTTTAATACAAATCACTCAAAATAGAAATGGTTAAATAAATTTCATAATTAGGATATCGGTACCAAGTGCCAAACTCTTCAGCTTTATAATTAAGGTAAGTATGAGTACTAATTATACAATTTTCGTCAGTTGTTTGAACGATAGATAACATCTATACAGTTCTTTTACTTGGCACCGACTTCAAACTATAAAATAATTACTGAACAATTTCTATTAATTTTTGCATTTAAGTTTATTGTTTAAAGTCGGTGTTTTTTGTTAAATATTTTCTGATTTCTAAAATCTCAAAGTATAAGACTCTTCAAATAAAACCAGTATATTTCTAATTCATTACTGCTGATGGCTGCAAATGGTTTTCACAGCTTCATTAAACTAAAACCTTATATGGAATTTCATAACGCGCGGAATAGACTTCTTTATGTCTTTTCAGATTCTAAATGTGTTATCAAATGATTTCAGTGATTTCAATGAAATTACCTCCCTAAATAAAGAACCGTACATCGTACTAAGTTCCTGCATCAAACCTTCTTATAAAAACGTATTTGTATTTTTAATAATCTACGAAAGCATCTTAACACCGTTACCATAAAATAATCCATTATTTAGGAGCATTATTATGTGGCTACTTCAGGAACATTACCTTTACCATATTACCACCACCATACCATACCATGACTTAATGAGTGTGATGGTGAACATTTCCGGCACGGCGGAAATGTCACGTCAGGTAGTCCGCCAGCGCAGCGGACATCTATATCATAACGTCATGGTATGGTATGGTGTGGTGGTGATGATCAGGTGACGGTAATGTTCTTGAGGTAACCTCAATTATTTTAAAGAACTTTGAATATAAAACATTTCGTTTTATATTAAAACACCAAATAAAACTCTAGATTATTCCGATAGAAGATTTCTTAGAAAACAACGGTGGTACTAAAAAGGGAATTATGGAAATAGACTCCATAATACCGTGAAATAGAGTGCTTCTATGAAACAAAGTGCGTTGTATGTTAATACGGATCACAGAGAACAACTGAAAGCGAGTTTATTTGCAATTTAAAACTTTCTAGATATCATAGCTACATAATCTCAGCACTTGTCCTAAACTGAATATAACAACACTAAGAGATATAGAGCGTCGGTGGCTCAATGTTGTGGACTGTCGCCCTCCTACCGGGAGGGCTGAGGTTCAAATCCCGACACGTACCAATGTGTTTTCGAATTTTCGAAATTATAAGTACGTTAATCCGACGCTCTTACGTGAAGGAAACCTGCGCACGCCTTCGAATAAATTCAAAGGTTGTGCGTGAATTCGACCAACCCGCACTACCCGCTTGGACGACTAAGGCCTTAACACCCTTACGTTACGTACGTTTAATAGGATAATGATGATGAAAAAATGTAGAAATTATGATTGCTATAAGAAAAACTTAGGTTCTCACAACAAAGTTTTTTCAAGAGATTGGCTTCAACGGCCATATTGAAGTTAACCAAAAGTCTGACTGTAATCTGTTGGAGGCAGTTATATTAACTAAAGTAATTAACTGCATGCAGATATTTGCACAAAAAATTGCGACCTATGAGACTGCGATAGATCGAACAGATATCCTTGATTCCTATATCAGACACACTGTAACGTCACTAAAGAATAATTAGTTGTTATTCTTGTTAAAGTTGGTTTTCTGATAAGTGAGATAAATATCAAATCAAACAAATTGTAGCAAACCCTGCCTTTGTTTAAAACCAAGGCACTGTCTTATTAGGGTATTTTTAGAGACAGCTTTTCTTTTTTGTTAAAACAATGTCACTAAAATACCTGTAAAATACGAGGCTTGTAATTCCCGATGTTTACGATTCTCCTAAATTAAGTGTAAGAAAAGCACTTTAAAGATAATTCCACAAAGCAACCTTATCTTCCCACACACGTTTATGGCTACTTCTGTATGCATAACAATCTTATCTATTCTAGTATATACCTGTAATATATTAGAGCACACTATTTGCAATGAAATGTCAACGTTTTGTGAATTATTTTTAGTTGAAGTAAATATCACAACTTCATTGAATTATAAAGATTTAATTACAATTTACAAACATCTTTGTTTGCGCGATTAAGTTTCGGCTGAATTTAAAACCTTTGATTCAATTGTATACATCCTTTCTCGCATAATATAAAATGACTGATAAATTCGTGATGTAAAGTAATATAAAAGCAATTTTTTCGTGCCTTACTTAATCCTTACCCGTAACTTAATACTTAACCTCTAAGCATTATAATAAAGTAGCTTTATTTACGGCCAATCATACAATTGGCCTGCATTAATTAATATTTGTGTTTAACAAACAAATTGAATTTATACACATCCGAGAGGTCAAACTGCATATCTTGCGTGTTGAACGCCAGTAGTAAAACGCCTCCAAATAAATCTAATTTAATTTCCCTAAATCTCCCGAACCCTGCCTAATTAATACAGAAGACCGTTATAAAATCCCAGTAGAGGCGAAAACAAAGCTTCATCAGAGAATAATTGAGGTTGCCGATAATCTAGTACGGTTTAATGAATATCATTAACAGATAACCGGAGTGTGGTCTGTTATTTGTTGTTACGAATTGCCAATAATGAAGGTCGGTGGGAACTGGGAACTGTATCGAGCTAGGAAATAGGTCAACGTGGGTCGTTTTTCGATAATTCAACGTATTTAATATATCATAAGGATAAATAATCACACTCCAATGTGGAATACAAACGATTGGCATTTTACTGGCATAAAATGAACAGATTTTTTTGGACTGTTGAAGAAGACATATTTATAAACACTGTCTAATTGTATTATGACCTATCATCTTACACCGAGATCATTATCGGTGTAAGGTCAATGTAATTTTTTCAATACGAACCTTGTTATTCAAAAAAAATCTTCGACTTGGGTTTCTTCTTGGAAAAAAGCCAGCTAGAATTCTGCTGTCAGTTACTCTATATTTTTTTACTAAACGTCAAAGAGTCTTAAAATAATAGTACTATTTTTAATAACCTAAGTAAGATTTTTTGGGACTTTGGATTGGTATTGACCCCGCTACGTACCAGTGTATTTTCCTATTTACGAAATTATATGAACGTTTATCCGACGCTCTTACAGTAAAGGAAAACATCGTACGGAGTCCCGCCTGCGAAGCCGTCTTCGAAGAAATTCAAAGATTGTCGGCCGCACTGGGCCCGCGTGGATGATTAAGGCCTATATACCTTATTCGGGTAAGCTCGTGCCTCTCGGTGGGGACGTTTAATGAGCTGATGATGATGATTCATTTAATAGATAAATAATACATCAAGTATTTTCTTTGTAAGAAATAATATTTGCTTAAAAAGCCTAAAAAATGTTTTGTCTCTAATATTAACGCGTTAAAACAGCAATAATAAACTCTCTAAAGAATTGCGTTCAATTATAAATGAGAGATGTATGAAATAAATACTTAGTATAACAATGGCGTTGAGAGCACTTTCAAAGGCTGCCAACTGCAAACAACTACGGTATAGGATTTCTCAGGGATAAACAAATCTTTTCAGTAGGCTCACATTCTCAGTTTTCTAGACTGTTTATTGAGTACATAGTATTTGTTTCATTCTTTTTGGTATGGCCAATTTTATATTCACTCGGTATATAAGAAACTTTGAATAAAAAATCTTGGTTTTTCTTACCAATGTTGTTCCAGGATATCAATCTCTCTGTTATCTCTCTTTAACCTATCGCTGTCCACTTGTGAAGATAGTTCACCCCCATTTTCCACTAGATATCTCGGTTCTTCGCTTTTCTCGTCCATCCAAGTAAAAGTTAAAAAAATATGTATGTAAATAACTTTATTCTCTTAAAACTGTTACCAAATATTAGAAAAAAATTGAGACCATCTTTAGCAATTACTCGTCCGTTGTTTCGGTTTCTACCCGAGAAATTTGTACTGTTGTAAGAAACTTTCCAATTTAGATATCGTAATCTAACCCGGTTTTGTTTTTATTCAAATTGGATTCTGTTTTCGCTCTCCTGAGAAGCAACCATTTGTCTTTCTTTTTAAATATGAGTTTGTATTTAACACTAATTACATGAATTGATTGTTCGTTTTAATATAATATACTTGAATACATTTAGTTGTAAGTTGAATTGTTACGTTCTACAACAAACAAGGCCAATTCAATTATTTGTATAGCCAAAATTAATACTTTCTTATAAAAGTCTCTCTCTTTTTTCAACCTATCGCAGTCCACAGCTGGACAGGTCTCCCCCCATTTCATGCAGGATATCCTGGTTCCCCGAATTTCCCTCCACTAGGACCTTTCACATGTCGTCGGTCCATCGGGCCGGAGGGCGTCCTACGCTACGCTTGCAAAAACAGACTCCAGAAAATTAATAATAGAAATAAAACTTTTGCAGTAATAATTGACTTCAAATATACCGCAATCCCTGAAATGTAATTCATTAAGTGTGTTTTTCTAAAAAAGACTTTCTAAACTTTCAAATAGAAAATGGCGGCGTTTCTTATCCATGTTTATTTCGCCCCAATGAACGGGACGGGTTAAAATCTATTTTCATTTCTACGTGCGGATAAATGTATTAGATGTTCGCTTATGTAAACGTTTCGTTAAATAAAATATCCAGTATGCGCAATACCCGTGTAATGTTGTTACCTATGTGGAAATAACTAATGTGTACTGGGACAAAATTACATTTACTTTATTTTAAAAAATCTTAGTGAGTACTGATTTCAGGTTATTCTTTTTAAATATTCCTTAGTTGCTTTATAGCATCACAAAAAGCAAAACTATGGCTTTTGAAATTTAGTTTTACAAATTACTACAAGGATTTTGATAAATCTTTTTATTGATCCTTTATTCGCCAAATTGTGAAATATAAAATAATTTTAAGGTCATGATTTCAAAATGGACCTCAAGCAGCCCAGCTAATAAATAATGGGTAACATTATTATGGAAAAGGGAAAATATTATTGAAGTGCCTCTTTTTTATTATGACCTTTCACATATAACAATCACACAATACTCTGTTTTATGAAACACTTTCAAAAGTTAGTAAAATTACAAATTGCCCACACAAGAAAACCTCTCATAGTTTGACGAATTGGTCAAATTCACTCTTATTCGTACTCCAGTCAAAATATGACATTGCTATAAAATTCGTTGTACATTCAAGTAACGATTTACTCCAATAGTTCAGTAATAACTGCGTTGTAAGAAAATAACAGTCTGAGCATCAGAAAACGGGCCATTTTTGTATTTCTTTTCTTTTACTTCGTCAGAGCTCTTAAGCTCAAAACAAGAAAACTTCGGCGTGGTTGCGTTTTAAATTAATAAGATTAAGAAATTTTTTTCCAAAGGGCTATAAAACTTCTAAAGCACACCATAATAATGAATGTTGCTAAATTGAGGTGTAAAATTGCATCTTTTCGAACTAATTTTATTAACAACGTTCACACAAAGAATGTTTATACTTGTGCATATGATTTTTAGAATTGTCATCACACTAAATAGCTCAAGAATTCCCCCGAGCTCAAGATGCTAGTTTACCGGAAAATTCGTGCTTATAAATCATACATCAATATCATCAATCGGTACGGTAAGTGCAGTACGATAAAATCATGGCTGAAGCACATAAAAGTTATATACGCCTCACTGCGAGGCAAAGACCTTTTCGAAATCTAAATATAACCTACACTAGCTTTTTTTACAAGCTTATATTCAAGTTACTATTTATTCACAGGATAAAAGACGTTTCGATGTTTGCCGCAGATCGCCTTTATAACTTTACTGGGCCAGCGGTGAGCGCAGATGGCGCTCAGCCTAAAAACAATAAAGGCTTAATAGCGTATCGGTTACAGGCTACCAGCCGTCAATGCGAAAATAATGACGTCCCAAACAAACGGTGTTACCTGCGGTTCATTGAACTTGCATCCGGCATGTTACCGCCTATAATATTTATTCGACCGGCTGTTTTGTTTGCAAAGAAATATCCGAAATAGGATTACACCGTACGTCCGGAAGCGGCTCGGATCCGGGATAGGCATAAATAATTCAACCGGTTTGCCGGCACTAACTTTTCACGATCGATCGACTATGCCGAGCGTGTGCGATCGAATTAACGTGATATTTTACGATCCGTGTGATGTGATGACTGAGATGACTGTTACATCATGGGTTTTGAATTCGATCCCGAGCAGTACAAACACTTGTGTGTATGTATTCATGTGCTTTAACAAAATAATGGTATAATGTTTATGCGTTGTTATGACTTCATAGTATAATGGACCAGTGGACTGCAGTAGTAACAGAAGCGAATGAGCTTAGTAAAATTATAAATCTTTTTCTTTTCGGCCCTGGATCTTATTACTGAGTGTCGTTATTTGCTAGATCTACTCCTGAACAGCCGCTCGCCATGTGCCTCTTTTTGGCCGCGCCAAGAGCAAGGTACAGATCTGTGTTCAAGACTAATTGAATCTGAGCCATAAATGTGCTAATTTTAAAATACGCCAGTAGGTTTGTGTTTCAATAAAATAATTATGCACTATCTGTCTGTCTGTTTGTTCCGGCTTACCTCTGAAATGGCTGGACAGATTTAGAAGCAACTTTTTTGGCAGATAGCCGATGTAATGAAAAAACTTAGGTTTAAATAGAGACATACCACCAACTACATGGCCCCATAACAATAAATGGACGAATGGGCACCCACATTCAATATACAATTAAACCAAAAGCCCGGTAATGAACAGTTTACGAAAACCGGCAGTCAAATTATTTAAATGGAACCCCTTTGGTAACACATGGTGAAAGCGTTATTTATGTAAATTATTCAATGGCCTCACAATCAATAGGGAAGAAAGAATTCACTTGTGCTAAAAGGTTTCACATTACTGAAATTATTTTATTTATGAAGTCGTTTGCATATCTACTTTTTTCACATAGGATTCTTCTTGATCGCTTGAAAACAGAATTAAAATTTAATTCTTTTTCATGTAATTCAAATAAAAACACAACGTTTCGATTGGAACATGAATGATATTTTCGGGTAAGTTAATATCTAATTCGGTATTCTCCACCATCCGCAGTAAAATACAAAACGTTATTTTCATAAAAGCGCACCTTATTTTACGTGTCGTTTCATTGATCACTTTTGTTTATTTGCAATATTGTATTTTTAAATACACTGAAACCAATAAATGTTAGGTCAATTTATGATAGTGAGCAATGACGTCATATATCAATAATCTCATACAAAATATATGGAAACGTTCGTTTTTGACAGTTCATAAAAGTGCGTCAACGATTAGTGGTGTCAAATACCCAATTGTGCGAGTTTTTTAAACATTTTATATAACTAGGATTTTGCGAAATGGAATTCGCAAATAGCACAGTTTGGAGCTGAAAAACTTGCAATATTAAAGTTTAAACTACAAACTACTACCATTTACAAGTTCGCGTATTATCTGTATTGCTTATCTTATAGGCTGGATGAGAACCGGGATATAGCGGAGTACCGGGTTATTTAGGCTGTATTGTCGTTGTCTATCGCAAAATAGGGGAGACCTATGTCCAGCAGTGAACTGTGATAGGTTGAGGATAGAGAGATAAGCCAAAGGCACTCATATACTATATAAAGGCGTATATTTAATAAATGATTATCCCGAGTGAACATTGCCTTATTGCGTCCACGACGGCACACATATACACGCGTCAATCTTCCACTAAGACTGTTTTTAGTATCTTAAAAAATCCTTCTGTAAACAATAATTTGGCTTCAATGTTTCCTATCCATGTATTATTTTCAACAGTTCCTGATATCAACATGACAGTAGCGAGGCCGTGTCACGGAAACAAACGTCAGATTACGCGGACCCTTTTATATTTTGTTTCTTATTTGATAGAACCCCGTTATAACAATGTTTCTGGATAGTATAACAACAAAACTGGTCAGTAGGATTATGACGTGACTAAGAAAAATAAGCTATTATATTATTTAAGACATCGATGGCCAAAAATATTTAGAAATGAAACCACGAGCCCTTGTATTACTAATGGTTAATGTAGGTTGGTGTATAGGGTAGTACACCAGTAAACTTCATACAAAATCTTGCATTTTACTCCCACTTTAGGCAACTTACTTAGCGATCTATACGATAAATAGAAACCTCCCTTTCTAACTCAATTTAAGTAAAGATTAACGCTGAGTCTCGTTCTTGAATACGCGCCATGATGTTAGTGGGAATTCAAGAATAAATAAAAGTGTCTTCATTCATGTAACACGCAAAAAAGAACTGATACATCAACGGTTTATGTATAAATTATAACTATTTATTGTTAATTATTTTGATAAATTTTCAACTTATTTTCAAATCCTTCTTTAAAGGTGCATTATTATTACCATTATTGGTACTGAAAAAGGGACACATCGATAGAAAAACCACGTCGATTACACAACACGTTTACTGATGTGAGAATCGGGTCATTTCAACTGCGTGAAATATAAATTGCATGCTGCCTCTATGTCAAGGGATTCAATTATCAGATTGCGATCAGGGTTGTTGGTTTGATCGATTTTTTTAAGAGACACAGCGGCATCTAGCCCCATAATAAACGAGAAGCTTGTAGATAGGGTTACTCAACTACTGATTAACATACTTATATATAGTTTTTGTAAATACATTCATTTTATACATAGAAACACGCAGACCATCACAAACAGATATTTGTAATGCCCGGGGATCGAACTTGGAACCCTTCGTGTAGTAGCCGACGTCTCGACTATTTTTGGTTGTAAGAAATTTTAATGATCAGTTACATTGCTCAATCTGACCTTTACTAATATGTCATTTGCTTGAAGTCCACCTAAAAGAGATTATCTTAGTAAAATGTGCTATTAAACAGCTTCAAAATTTTTAATTACTATCTCTAAAACTCTACTTAAATGTGTTTTAGCCGGTTTCTACTAGGCGAGTTTCAGGTACGCTAGCCATTTTAATTAAAAATAACATCTACATATATTACATTTCCTGGCATCCTTACTTTTTTTCTCATAGTTACTTATCACTACCTATTGATAAACGTGACAGATCAGGTACCCAATAATGGTACACCACAATTGCGTTTCCATGCCGAGTGAAGATATCTCCGGCATTTGCCACATGCGTGCCCACAAACATGAACACGTTATAGGACATTGCATGCAATTATACGGATCATTGGTCAATTTTTACCATTTGAGTGGAACTTTAAACTAATTATCCAACAATTGGGATGTTGATTGATTTTAAGTTGAAGTTACTTTTGAAACGGTCATGTTGAAATTAATAACACCTCAATTTTCCGTGGGGACTAACCT
The DNA here is from genome assembly GCA_019425675.1 of Leucinodes orbonalis. Taxonomy (NCBI): domain Eukaryota; kingdom Metazoa; phylum Arthropoda; class Insecta; order Lepidoptera; family Crambidae; genus Leucinodes; species Leucinodes orbonalis. The sequence continues at coordinate 121,521 of PQWD01009855.1, read as the reverse complement.
TGAAGTGAAAACCGTATCTTGGCAAACGTAGTATAGGAACATTCCAACCCGAAGGATCGACGACTTGGGGTATCTAGCGGGAAATGGGAGGGTCCCACGTCCAGCAGAGACCTATTATCGATATGTTATCGAATAATGTTCTAAAGACTAATTGTAAAACTATTAAAACATTGTTTTAATTCTGACCAGGACAGGGTTAATCTTATTGTAAGTACTGGCTATGACTGTGTGTTCATACTTTATGATTGTACATACTCATTATAATGAAGAACACATTTAAAGTTTTCACCAACAGAAATTGTTGTCACAAACAAAGCGAGTCAGATAAAAGCCAGGAAAGGTAGATGACACGAAGCAAGCTCCCAAAGCAGAATAAATGCAGGGCCCGTAAAGATAGCGACTTGTGTACCTTTAAATTAATTTGATGGAGGAGCCCAAGCTAAAAATGATGTCCGTTTAATCTCGTTTAACTTTGAACGTCCCTTTATTTGCTACAAATTCCAAAATATTAAGGTGGCCACAATACGTAATCGGAAAATTACCGAGAATTTTGGTCGGAAATTCCACCTTAGGCAAAAAGTCCACTGTCCATTCCTTTGCCTCTTATAAAGGGAGGTGTATCTCTTTGATTAAGGTTCAATGAGATGAATGGACTATCAAGGTAAGTCTTTAAAATTTGCCCTAGTTATGGAAGAGATACATTTTGCTAAACTAGATTTTATAAGATCGAAGCTTAAATACAAAAAGGGTCGCAAATTCTACAGGATGAAATGAAGAACATTGGCTTTTTTTTTCAAAAAGAACCTACTCGTGATTCAAAGTACATCCCCCAAATATGAGGCAAATTGATTGATATATAACTCGAATAATTTTAAACAATAGTCAGAAGTAAAACCACTATCATATTTAATTTATTAAAAAACATTAGCTTCGAAATATTATCTATACTAATTATACATATCTACTGACATTAAGACAACGCCATCTAGCCCCAAGTTAAGCGTGAAGCTTGTATTGCGATTACTAAACAACTGATAAACATACTTCTATACTTATTATACACAGAAATCACCTAGATCAATACCAACACTCATGTTTATGCACACAAATGTTTGCACTGACTGGTGATCGAACCTGGAATCCTTGTTGTGGTAGCAACTGTCTCAACCATTACACTAAATGGCTCATCTATAAAGGAATACTAGATTGAAAAAAATAATAAACTGGATCAATAGTTGAAAGAACTTCGAACTGTTTTAAATAAATAAGATAGTGAAAAGATAGGTTGCAGTTACATATAATTATTTTCACATTAATAAGAAATGTTTTTATTTATTCGAGAAGCGCTCAAAAATTGTTTTGTATTTGCTTTCATAAGATTTTTTATGGACTCATTAGCGAACTTACCACAGTGAAAATCCCTAGCATTCGATGTTGCTACTTTATTTTAAAATAACATTATGAGCCCCTAAAACGATCGATTGTAAGGCACAGACTTTGGAGGTATTGACATCATAATTTATTTTAAATAATTGAGAGAAATTTCACTCAATGACTATCGTGTTTAAAAATTCTAAACAATGAATGATCATGAAACGGAACCTCATTAAAGGGAAAATTCATGGTCCCAAACAGGCCAAAAGATCTAAACGACTCTTTTGTTTTTTGCTGGATGAAACTGATACCCGAAATATTCCTTACGATTTTGTTTCATATTAATTTAAGAAATTTCATAATCGAGCGATGGTCGTCTGTATAATCTGATTTAAAAAAATACTAGAGAATCATTTTAATTTAGTATTATACTTTAATAGAAAGAAAAAAAAAGAAAGAAAAAACATTTATTGACCGTATACAAGAATACGCACAAATACATAACATTAATTAATATTGCACGATAACACAAATGAATAAAAACAGTATATTAATAATATAAAAATAACACAAAAAATAGTAATAGAAACATATACGGCCAAAAGGTCCTGCCTCAGTATTAGCTGCTGTGACGCTATACGCCGCACCAGCACTGTTATTCTGGCAGAACCTCTTGAGTGGACGATTTTAAATTTTAAACAGCACCACAATTTGAAAAAATAAAAAAAAACAATATAATTAGACTGAGTAAGACTAGAACACAACGATATACATAAATACGAAGTTATAAGAAATAAAAGAATACATAAATAAATATGAATACTTGAATGAAAAATATAAAACATGACAAGAAATAGCAAGACATAAATATTAGGTATCGAGGAAAGAAAAAATAAATAAAAATAAATACGGGGTGAAACTGAACGCATCCTATATCTGTCAAATTGACGTTACTACTTGATTTGCTAAAAACAATAAAAATTGTTGAAGATATTAAACAAAGTACAATACATAATATTAGATTGAACTAAAGAATCTTTTGTGCTTTAACATGTAATAAACATGACCTCTAATACACGTCACGTACTATAAATCTTATACCTAAACTGAAATTCAGGAAAACTTTCACAAACAACTGTAATTGATTCAAGTGCATTCACATTCAACGATATGTATTTCGCTTAGTGAGCATTAGACATTAATCAAATTAAAATAAACTTACAGTAGTTCGTGCGAATGTTTGTCCCGAAAATCTTACCACTACTCGGTTTTTGTTTCGAGAAAGAAGACTATTCCAACAACCACAATAGAATTAAGGGAGGGATTCTCATTTCAAGATAATGTGTACTGCCTCGATATCTGAGTACCACTACTCATTTATAACTAGTATCAAATTGTTGGTGGTTAATTGTGCGAAAATCCGTCCAGTCGAGCCTACCTGATGTGTGTTTGGAGCTGAACTGTAATAGCATACTCCATGCTGTTTAATCACCTTAACAGCGGTCCGGTGTTACGCCTAATGAAGTTTTGGAACAATGAAATGAGAAGGTTTTAAATTAACTCAAAAACCAACTTAGTACATTTGTACTTTGGAATAAATGGAGTTTTATTTAAATGGAATGAAAGACCATTTTTTTGAAAATATATATGAAGCATGTTATGTATAAGATAGTGAATTGCCCTGTAAATTGTGCACAAGCGACTTGAGTTCGTTGTTTTTTTTTAGTTTGATGTATTTTCTGGACGATATATGGAACAGCCGTACAAAAACACTGCCGCATCTACGCACAGACACTGAAATTTGAATTGAAAACCCACTCCATGTTTTGTGATATTAGATTTCTTTATATCTTATTAATTAAAAAGAAAGGGGCTTAATTTTTCTTTAAAATGTCTATAGCAGAAAAAACTGATATGAGAGTTTTCTATCACTAATTTTTTTAATTATTTTATTGAAATTAAAATTTTTATTCAATTAATGTTCTACACTTTTTTTTGTTTGACGACCCATTTGGTGTTGCGGTTGAGAGGTCGGCTGCAACACCAAGGGTTCCGGGTTCGATCCCCGGGCATTACAAACATTTGTGTGCATGAACATGTCTGTTTGTAATGGTCTGGGTGTTTTCTATGTATAATATGTATGTATTTACAAAAAAAAATGTATATAAGTATATTTATCCGTTGTTTAGTACCCATAAAACAGGCTTCACGCTTAACTTGGGACTAGATGGCGCTGTGTGAATGTCAGTGGATATTTATTTATTATTACACTTTTTATGTCGTGTGTTACAAATTTCTCAGAAAGAAAATTTTTTATTTATACATTTCACATAGAAAACTTTCTACTCAAACCTTTACGGTCAACGTATACTTGAAATAAAAAAAAACATACACCAACAGTGATGTTTTGGCGGGGCGGGGCTGCCCCGGGCTGGTCTATTGATTTTGCCCCCCACTCCGCGCATACCGGGTACGCATCTCAACTGTTGCTTGACTAGGACCGCAGAATATAAAAAAGAGTAAGTATTATTGTTTAAGACCTACGACGACACAATTGCGATGCCTTAAGATAATTACAAAGTAATTATTTAAAATACATTTTTTATGACAGAAAATCGGCTTGGTGAAACATTTTAAAAGCACCTATCCTACAACTAATGATGATACACAAATTATCTGAGCAGTGAACTACTTTTTATAGCCACAATCAAAATACTTAGTTATCATACATTTATGTTACTGGGTATACACAAATATTAACAAGATTATGGATATTTAAAAACCAAAGAAAACTTTGCCACCAACGGATCTGAAATCATCAAATTATTTTATATCTCTCTCTGAATGAATAGAATGGACGAAATATGTCAGTATGAAAAAGGTTATTCTTTCATCTATGATAAACTCATGGATTTTAATTAACTTTTGAATTAAATCGTGGCTCGGGTAGAGTTAGCAGTCTAAAATTATTTTACAATTTTTTTTTGTTGTGTCATGAATGATTGTTGTTTGTTTTAGTACCAAATTCATATACGAACATATTGGAGTATAACTACTAAATATATGAACTGCAAAATAAAACAGTTGCAGTTTAGTACTACTCCATACAGTTCGTATTTTAAAACCACCATATTAAACGTAAAAAGATGAAACTTCTAGCTTGTCATTTCCCGCGCTGCAAATGTGTTTTTGATGTACGCTTTTGAAAGCACAATTTATGTGTACATAAGAAACCAACATGCACGCTCATATGCTATTAAGGTTTAATAGTTCTTCATGCATATTAATTAGCAGATTTACTCTTATTAAAGATACTCGTAATTAGTGTCAAAATATTAAAGCAAATTTTTTTAAGGAACAGAAACCGAAGTTATTTGCACAGTACATACTAGTCCAGTGCTGCGAGTAATGGTAGAAAATAGAGTTGGAAGCCAATTCCAGCAATAAACTGTACGACTAAACTGATGATGATTACATTATGACAATTTCAGAAAATTTCTCGAAACTCAGGAGCTAGAACGCTACGCTAACTTAGATAAGAGCCTTCCATAATTTACGCCAACAATAAGATATATAAGAGCCTCACTATATACTCCTTAATAACACCATAGTTATAATTTACAATGATATTTCATCATATCATCATCAGCTAATTAAACGTCCCCACCGAGAAGCAGGAGCTTACCCGTAAAAGGTGTATAGACCTTTGTCGTCCACACGGGCCCATTGCGGATTAGCGGGCTTTACGCTTAAAGTTTATTTAAATCTTTTTGCAGGCGTGCACAGGTTTCTTCACTATGTTTTCCTTCATCGTTAGAGCGTCGGATTAACGTACATATAATTTCGAAAACACATTGGAACGTGGCGGGATACTAAGCATTCCATACATCAACTTCCAAAACTCTTACGATCTTACGTCAAAAATCATAAAGGTTATATTTGTAAAGCAAACACGTTCCTGTCATGTTATCCTGACCTTGAAGAACATGAGAGCACTCGAATGTTTTTATCTGATTTTCTTTACATTACTTCAGCCTACATTCTAAATGGACGGTATCGTATTTGTATGTATGTACGTAAAGGGACTTTTGGACTCATTTATAAACTCGCGTGCAAGTAAATCGACTCAAGCCTCAAGTACGCATAACAAGTGATATAACTAAAAAATGCCTTATTATACCTCTATATAATGTTTTACATAATTAAAGCCTAGTAATTGAGCTTTAAAATGGTGTAAGTTGCATGAAAATCGATTCAGTAGTTTAGTAAAAAAGGTTAATGCCAATGATAATGTAAAAAATGTTGAAAATTCATACAATTTCACAGTATGGGGTTATTGTGTTTAAATGAAACAAAATGTGCGTAAGATAAAAAAAATATTCGTGTCAATATTTGGGTTTCCCTCCTCTAGCTCTGATCACTGCTCTCATGCGATTCTTCATCGACCTTATCAACTTTTTAATGGATGATTGTGGTATTCGACCCCACTCTTCTACCAACGCAGTCTTGAGCTCATTGATGTTTGTCGGAGCTGGATTCCTCGCTCTAACTTTCCTTTTGAGCTCGTCCCATATGTGCTCAATGGGATTTAAATCGGGGCTGAGCGCTGGCCAATGCATAGTGTGAATTCCAACTTCGTTCAGGAAATCACGTGTGGCCCGAGCAGTGTGACATCGGGCATTGTCATGCATCAAGATGAAATTTTCCCCAATAAAGCCTTGATAAGGGACAACTTGATCCAGTAGAACATTTTCAATGTAACGATCACTGGTCAGACCTTCTCCCCGGCCTCCCCAGGAACGAAAACAAGGTCCGTTTTGCCTTCTAAGGAAATTCCAGCCCACATCATAAGATCCGCCACCATATGCAACGGTTTCCACAAAGCAGCACTGTGAAAACCGTTCACCGGGACGACGGTATACCCGACCTCTCCTGTCGCTGCCATGGAGACACATCCTCGTCTCATCTGTGAACAGGACTGACTGCCATTGCTCTATGCTCCAATCCAAATGTTCTCGAGCAAAGTGAAGGCGTGCTTGACGATGAGCTGTGGTCAACTTCGGGCCTGTAGCGGGTCTTTTCGGAGTAAGGTTAGCTTCTTTCAACCTTCTTCTAACTGTCCACTGACTGACAGTCACCCCGCGAACTTGACGTAGCTCCTGCTGCACATCTACGCCGGTAAGGTGTCGATTTCGGAGAGAGGTCGAGACCAAAAACCGGTCGTCACGCTCCGAGGTGCACCGGCGTCGGCTGGTATTAGGCCTCCGAGTGAAGGCACCAGTCTCTTGAAACCTTCTGTATACTCTCGAGACAGCGGACTGACTCATATTCAAACGACGAGCGACTTCTCGCTGGTTCAACCCTTCTTGCAACAGGGCAACGACTTGAGCGGCTTCTTCAGGTGTTGTATCCATAATTTTCTTCAAATGACGGCTTTAATTTGCAGAGATGTGTTCAGGTCAACGTCTAATGAGCGACTGATAAGAAAAAAACGATTACAGGGGGTTTTATAGGGGGTTGTGTCGCGCAAGTTGTGAATAGAGCGCAGCGCAGTTTACGGGAGGTTGCGTTCAGTTGCATTCTAAGTACAAGTGTTTATTTAAATTACTGATATTATGCTACCATTTGAAAGCCTAATTACTAGGCTATAATTATGTAAAACATTATATAGAGGTAAAATAAGTCATTTTTTAGTTATATCACTTTTTATGCGCACTTGAGGCTTGAGTCGATTTACTTGCACGCGAGTGGACAAATTATCAAAATGTAAAGTAAAAAGTATGTATGTGTATGTGTGTGTACATATGTGTATGTATTTATATTATGACCGCTCACTTTATTTTATTTTATTCATCGCTCACTTAAGTTCCGACGCTATGTTACCCTAGTTTATGACATTATTGTTAACTGTAACTGTTTATTTAGTTAATAACTCGAGGCACCTACGGAAGACCAGTGTCGAGGCGCCTTGTGTTGCCTCGACATATGCTGAGTACGTGCCTTTTCAGTGATACTATTATTTTTTAAGTAAATGAATGAAAGGTTTTTTATGTTTCTTTTTGTGATTTACTGTATTTTGTTATTGTATATGTTTTCACTGAATAAATATTTACTTACTTACTTACTTAAAATACGAAAATACAAAAAAAATTTTTGAATTTTAAGATAAAACAATTTTCTATTTTTTTATTATTCTTATGGAGATTATTTGCGAGTACATACATATATATGCTAATTTTCAGGAGAACAACTATATCACCTATTTTTCAATGGGATGTTCTAGGCATGTAACTATTTTTACTTGGTAGGATATTTCACTTATAAAGCGCCACTGAGTCAGTTCACAAATTTAAATGTTAAAATGTTTATCTGAAATGACTGCCCAGATAAAATAACTATCTATTCATTCCTTGTAGAAATTAAGAGTATCTAAGTTTTTTCTTGAAAATTTTAATAGGGTTGACCAAGGAAAATGCATAAAGTGTATAAACTAATGCAACTGGGTCACTGCAATGTTTAGCTAATTGGCAAATCTACATAGGGTTTGTTTCTTTAAAATTCATAGCACCTTATATATACGAAAATAACTTGAACTATTTCAAACGCAAATAGCTGGAACAACAATGTTGCACTTAACCACTTCATGTTAACATATTTTGTCAAAATAAGTAGTAAATCTATCTATACTAATCCAGAACGAAGCTTTAACTAGGGAACTTTGAGATTACGCGTTCTTCTCATAGGTATCCAAGGAAAATCAGCGTGATGGGTTTATTATTACCATGGCACAAAATGAGTTGGTCAATATATCCTTTAATGTTTATCTCATAATATTAAATATTTTTACTAAGGATAATAGTATATTTTCTTGGTAAAGACCTTTTATATTTAAGACTTTATTCGAAAAACGTCTATAGGACGAATTATACATCCTAGGAATATAAAATAAAACATAAGGCATAGATACGCTTTCCCATTCCAAAAAATGAGCCTCACTCGTTCTTAAAAAAATATGGCAAAAATGTTTGTTATAAAAACATTGGAGAACCATGAAAACTGAGACTCTTCTAGAGTTGGAAAATTCAAACAAGCGCCTGAAGCATAGCAAGTAACATTTTGTTTTTGTTTTGCAAATTCAAATAAAGACATACATTGTTTACTCATTTTGTTTCGTTATTTTGTATTTATTAAGGGTGCTTATCGAAGTTAAGATAAACAAAATGGTTTCCGGAAAAATACCAATGGCATGGCTTTTGTATCGGTAGAAATTGGCCAGATTAAGATAGGTACATATAAGGACACCCTTTAACATATTTATTCACAATTAACCAATACATTTTTTTTCAAACATTGAACTAATTTGACATATTATGGCAAAATTTCCACAATCATTTGGAGAGGCTGATCCGATTTTATCAAGATCCAGTACTTTTTTCATATGTATGTAAATGTGTACTAAACTAGACTTTATCCACAGGTTAAGGAGATTAATCAAGGGTTGTCATTAAGGTGTTAGAACCCTGTGGAATCTTGCTCACGGCAACATAATTGATGGCAGAGTTTCCGAATTACGCTTCGTTTCCGGATTAGTTACTCGTACCTACTCTATTTAATGGACGATCGAAACTTTGACAGTGTAACGACCTCCTTTATCCAACATGTTATTTATGCGTGAATTTAAAGCTTAGTTAATATTCATTTATTAATGATTATTAAATAATTTGTGACTGTAGAAATTAAACTTTCTCGGTGGGTTGTTAAATTATTGTTAGGATTATGTTACGGAACATTCCTTGATTTATATTACGCACACAGTGCTCATTATTCCGCAGAAAATTGTAGTGAAGAACTATGGTGGGCGTATTCATAAAATAATGTTGTTTCCCTATTTAATCTCAAATTTGTTATGAGTGATGCGTATTAACTCTGTGCTTTACAGTACTATTAGGACATATGTTCCACAGTCTTCTTTTAGATCCGCTCATCGCTATCCAGCTTGGTTTAATAAAGATATCGTACGTATTTTAAATGAAAAACTAAAGTATAGGAAACGGTTCTCTAAATACAATAATCCTCTTGATCGTATTATGTTCCAACTCCTTAAGGAAAGAGCTACTGTTATGATAAAAAACAACTACAATAATTACATATCTGCCTTAGAATTAACATTAAAAAGTAATCCAAAAGTTTTTTGGTCTTTTATTAAACAAAAAAGTAAAAAGACCCATGGATATCCGTCTAGTATGTTTTACAAAACATCTTCTTCAAATAGTGGTGCATGTATGTGCGGACTATTTGCCGAGCATTTCTCTTCCTCTTACCGTTCTAATGATGCATTTCAACAATCAAATAGATTAACATCGGTTACACATACCACATCAAATTACCTTAATAATGTAGTCCTTTCTACTGATGAAGTAAAACATGCCCTTAAACGCCTCGACAAAAAGAAGGGTGCGGGTTCTGACAACATACCAGCATTTTTTGTTACAAAATGTGCGGATGCACTGGCATTGCCTCTTTCTTTAATATTTAACAGATCTCTCAGTTCTGGAACTTTTCCTGTAATCTGGAAGGAGGCACGTATTGTTCCGGTACATAAAATGGGGACAAATCCAACGTTGAAAATTACCGCCCAATCTCAATTCTTCCCGTCTTGGCTAAAGTATTTGAGTCTTTAGTATATCCTAGAATTTATTGGCACGTAAAGCACCTTATCACACCTCAACAACATGGTTTCATTAAGGGTCGTTCTACTGAAACTAACCTAGTTAGTTTTTTGTCAAACGTAGTAGACGCAGTGGACTCGGGGGGCTCCGCTGACGTCGTATACACCGATTTCAGCAAAGCCTTTGATTTGATTAATATTAATATCCTGTCGGAAAAGCTATCGTTGTTCGGGATAACGGGAGACTTCTAATATGGTGCAAGTCTATTTAGTGATCGAAGTGCTAAAGTTGTCATCAATGGGTATGAATCAAAAGTGTATATGACGTCTTCAGGAGTTCCTCAGGGCTCACATCTTGGACCCTGTCTTTAATTTATTTATCAATGACATTATTTCTTGTTTTCAACATTCCCTGTGTTTATGTACGCTGATGATCTTAAAATTGTTAAACATATTCATGTCGTCGCGATGTTCAGTTTCTTCAGGAAGATCTTGATAGATTCGCCCTGTGGTGTAACCGAAATCAAGTTAAATTAAATTTAGCTAAATGTTTATTCGTCCATTTTTCCAGAAAAGACCCCATTACTCATCTTATACATTATGTGGGCATGTTCTAGGGGAGGTTGATATTATTCGAGACCTGGGCGTCATGGTTGACAACAGACTTAGTTTTACATCTCACATAGACACTATTGTTTCTAGAAGTTTTAGGCTACTCGGGTTTGTTTTGCGTAATTGTAAAGAATTTAAAACAGCCCACAGTAAAATTTCTGTATATAATTGTCTTGTCAGATCATTGCTTGAATACTGTAGCTCAGTTTGGTTACCTTACTATGAAGTACACAAGAAAAGAATAGAATCAGTTAATAAGAGATTTTTGTGGCATTTGTCTTTCCAGGCCCATATGGCTAAGGAACTGGTATCATACTCACAACGATTAACTCACTTCAAAATTCAAAGCCTAGAGTCTCGTAGAACAACTGCGGATCTTAAATTTTTTTACAAGATTGTCAATGGACAGTTTGATTGCCCTGGCCTTTTATCAATTTTACAATTTCATACACCTAAAAAATTGCCTCGCCCCGCTAAATATAAATTATTTGTACCAAAAGATTTTAAAACTAATTTAGGATACTTTTCAGCCATAAATCGTGAGCAAAATTATTATAACAAATTATCTAAGGAGGGAAATGTGGATATATTTGGTGAATACAGTGCTTTCCTCAAATCAATTGCTTATTTGCATCAAGGTACACTGTAATTTGATTTCTGGTTTTTACCTAAATTATGTTATTTTGTGTCCATAGCTATATATTTGTTTTTTATATTTTAAGCGCAAGTTTTGTCTGTGAAAGCCGTGGCAGCCTATAATTAAGGCATTACTTAATCATGTATTCATGTGTGTCCAATACTGTAATTAAATTTACTAAGTGTATGTTCTTGTTGGTTGTCCAATAAATAAATAAATAAATAAATAAACTCATTATATCCTATATATACCGCCACCTCACATACCCATGACAACACATGAACCTCCTTCACGATAGATACATAAAATAAATAAATAAATATCCATAGACATACACACAGCGCCATCTAGCCCCAAGTTAAGCGTGAAGCCTGTATTATGGGTACTAAACAACGGATAAACATACGTATATACATTTTGTTTTGTAATTCTTAAAAGCTTATTAAGAAGACTTAATATAAGCTTTTCAGGGCTAAGGAATCATACTCGGTCACGGTAAACGTATTCATAAAAACAATTAGTCTCTACCATTGAACTATTTGTTGTATAATTTAAATCAGATCTGTATTTATTAAAAAAAAGCTGCATAGAGTGGTATTCACACCGGTATGATGAGAAGCATGGTATACAATATTTGGAAATTGGAAATCAATGTACAAGCATTCTTTATGCAATTTATCATGCCCGAGACAAAATTAATTAACCCAGTTCAATTGGCTGCTGAATTTCCGAACAGCCACGAATGATTACATGATATTATGTATTCACGTTTTGCTGGTTGTTACAAAAATAATAAGCATTTGGCAATATTCCTCTTATCATCAGATTGGTTGTTTTATTCAGTTGTTACTATGTCTTTATTGCATTAAATACATTCTAAATTAACACGGCTTGTTTCATCCTTCGACTTAATACCTAAGCATCGTTTTATTAAAGAAATTTCCCTTTCAAATAAAAGCAAGCAGGAATCCAGGGCCTCGATTCTACTATTTTATTGACATTACGACACTTTCAACTGTTAACTTTATTATTTTTATGTTATTGGTTTAAAATGGTAGTTATATAGTAAAATGAATTGTCTACTGATCTACGAACATATAAGAGCAAAATTTTACTACTGTGACTCAATTATCATCCTATAAGCGCATTTTTCCTATTCAACCTGTTGCAGTCCACTGCTGGACATAGGTCTCCCCCATTTTGCGCCAGATAGCCCAAGTAAACGCATTTTGAATAGGAAGCGCATTTTAAAATTAGCAGCATTGGGGACCTGAGTGACTGGGAAGTTGTGAATCTTGCACTGAAATGCACTAAGAGACTAAGGTACTTAGCGCCGGTGGAATAAGTACACTATAAAATGGTAGCTTGGTTACTGTTACTACTGTTTCACATTTTATGCAATATTTAACACTCCATGACGTGCTCGCTTTTGTAGTAGCGCGTTTTTCAGTCGTAACTAACCCTGACTAAGGGATGCATAGTCTTTATGGTGCAAACATAAAATCTACTGACATTCACATCTAGCTCCAAGTTAAGCGTTAAGCCTGTATTTTGGGTACTAAACAACGGATAAACATACATATATGATTTTTTTTTGTAATTACATTCATATTAGACATAGAAAACCCCGAGACCATTACAAACAGATATATTCATGCACACAAATGTTTGTACTGCCCGGGGATCGAACCCGGAACCCGACCTCTCAACCGCAACACCAAATGGGTCGTCTTATGCAGTTAAATAGTTTAACTTTTCCGAATAAAACATATATTTGGAGTCAACAAAAATATTTTATATAATAACGTAATAATATCGCGAGTACACAAATATAATTTTATACTATACGAGTAAATAAACATTGTTGTACTTTAAAAAGTGACTTATTTTTAAAAGGTAACACTGACCTGTGTGTCCTGTGTTTCAAATGTTCACGGGGGTTGGTGACACATTCCATAAGGTCTCATGCTCGTTTGCCTCCGATTTTAAAATTAAAAAAGAGAATGTCAGAAAGAATTGTAGAAAGGAAAATCATCATTTCATCAACAGTTTCTAGTGCTCTTAATACATATTTTGTACCATTACTTTCATTATTGTGAGTTCAAACGAAAAAAATTCTATTATTTTGACAAATATTTTTATTTATTTATTTATTCCAATATTTATTGCCCTAAACATAAAGCATACTGCACATCATACCACTAGAAATAAAATAAGGTTTAGTTATCATGTTTTAAATGCCATAAGTATCTTAAGTGTTATTGCTATTTAGTTCAATGAAGGCATCTTCAAAGAACCAAAATGTTTTTATTTCAATAAGATTACGATCAAATAGAAATGTAAAAACAAATCGTACTTTTTGCACATGTAGGCAAAGCGAACAAAATAAAGTAAAAACATATTCTCCTTCACTATTCCCATATCGCGTTTTCCCCATTTACGAGTACCGCTAGTGAGATGCGTTTCGCATTTTCGAAAACGCTTCAGAAGAAATAAAAAATAACCTCCCTTAGGATTTCAGTTTTGGGGCGTGCGAGTTTCATATGGAAACCTATAAGTCCCAGGTAAATTGGCACACTATCCAAACAGGAGGCGTATATTCGAACCCTATTTACTCTACCTGTCTAGCATATCGGTGTTTGCCATCACCCGTAAAAAGATGTTTTCAGGACCGGTTTTATTGTTTATGTATTGAAATAAACGGAATGGTCCGTTTAAACTTCTAGTTCTCATCTGTAGGTAAGTATCACTTACCTCCTGCATAATTTGACAGATGCAGTCCTAAAAAACCTATGACTGCATGTAGCAATAAGATTTTGTCGTCACCTGCGTCCTTCAGCCGAGACGACAGATGTTGGACACCGTAATGCTTAACATTCTTCACTCTTGCATTTTTAACTTCAATTCAATTCAAAAATGAAAAGATTAATATTGTGCATTAATTATTTCAAACATTCATACAATATTGCATGTGAAAATTGGTTTTTGTAGTCATGAATAAATCCGATCAGTGGTCACTTTAACGTCAATGAAAGCAAAAATAATAAATTATACATGGGAAAATTACTGTTATCGGCAGACGAACAGCGAGTTGGCAGGCTGTCTGATCAAATGGATAGGGAATTATTAGTAAGGCTTCATATCAAACCCATTATGTACGTCATCGAATAACATATTATTTATTTTGATGGCAAGCAATGAATATTTTTATACATATAAAAAGCTAAGAGGCAGGATTGTTTTCATAAACATATTTTGAGTGAAAAGGTCTTGGTAAAAATAATAATAAAGGTCAATTTAAAAGCACATTAAAAAAAAGGTTATTTTCCAGTGACTTAAATTTTCTGGCACGTTCCATCAAATTTTTAAGCATACCCCTTTACTTCCATCCCTCAACATCCATACTCATTACTCTCCTTGTGTATAATACTCGTTATAAATTCAACAGTCTTTTAAATATGTGGTAACCATTAGCCCAGCTTTCAGGTGCGCTATATTTATATAAACAACGATGCATTAGCAGACTAATTCGAAGTTAATCCCGCGAATTGGAGCGTTGTCGGCATAAATTACATAAAATAATGTACGTTGAACTGCCCAGAGGACAAATTCATGGCGTCGTTTGTTAGAAATGGTTTAACGTATCAAAATATAAAAAGCTATTAAGACTCGCAACTTGAAATGAGGAAATGCTTTTACGTTGAACAAATTAAAAACACATTACGAATCCCATGGCGCGTTAAAGTAGGATGACGATTCTCATGGGTGTCGTATAGTAACCTAAGTTAATAATAAGCCAAGATAGAAGTAGATTTTGGCTTATAAGTATAGCCTTGAATAGCCAAGTATAGCCATGATCATGACGGGACGAGATCCAGAATAAAACTTGATTCCTTTATCTACAAGACGGTGACGTTGGAAACTCTGTAAACTTGTAAAAAAAGTTCCTCTCTTCAACCTATCGCAGCCCACTGCTGGACATAGGTCTCCCCCATTTTGCGCCAGATATTCGGTCCTCCGCTTTTCTCATTCAGCTTCCACCAGCGACCTTTTGTAAGTCGTCGGTAAAAAAAGTTATTGGAGCCAAAAAAATATTAATCAAAATTTTTACAACTTCAGTGGGAACTGGAAAGGTAGGCATGACGTTTAGTAAAAGCATAGATAATATCAGGCAAAACAACTGCATGCATAATAAAACCGTATAAGGTAACTTTTTGATGTATAATTTACTTAAGATTCTAAAACGTTTTTTACCGAAGTTCACAAAGACAAATTATGTAAGGATAATATCGTAAAATTGTAGCGAATGGTGGCTCATTGGTGTGGAATATTGCCTTCCACCTGGAGGGTGCAGGTTTAAATCCCGCTACGTACCAATGTATTTTACAAATTATATCTACGTTTATCCGACGCTCTTACGATGAGAGAAATTTCGTGAGAAATCTACACACGCCTACGAAGAAACTCACTGCCAGGCCAGTGACACTGAGCCCGCGTGGACGACTAAGGCGATACGCCCTATACGGGTTAGCTCGTGCCCCTCGGTGGAACGAATAAGGAGCTGATGATATGATGATCGTAAAACTACCGATCGTTGTTATTTGAATCATACCTACTAAGAAATTAATTTTGAATGAAATTAAATTATTATTATTGTTTCAAAGTTTGCAGTTTATTACTATGTAAGTTCTATTGCTTTGAACATTAAAATTTATCTCAACTGGCCCGCCATAGGAGCATAGCAGCGTACCTTTGTCTGCAATCATTCTATACCCATATCTTTTCTTTTTCTTCTTGTCCGGTGTAGCTGTGAAAGCCACCTGCGGCCAACAGCGAATAGTCATTCCGAAAATAACATCACGGTTAAAGGCCTTGTTCATTAGTACTCATTTGATTTAATTAAAGAAATAATACTGACTTTTATAAATCAGACACAATAGGAAATCTATTGTCATACGCCTGCCCCCGGCATTTGACGGACGTATGGTTATGATCACAGATTTCCCAATACAGGAGATGGGGCAAGCCGCGTTACAGTGCGACAACTGTAAGCTCAACGAGCATACACTGGCTACCAGTTTACGCTCTGTGAGACGAGTCAAGACGCACGAATATTAGAAGAAATTACCGTTTTTTGCCAAAATGCCATCCTGTGCAATTGTAACATACCATCACCGCAATGAATCAGTAAATTTACCAAGAAATATAATAACTTTTCACACGTAAGAACCGCAAAGAAATTGCGACACTGGGACTGCCTATAAACTTGGCGGCTTGTCCAGTCTAATGTATATTCTGATGTCTGTGGTTATGATATACCGAAATAATATAAAAATGCTGTTCTAACGTATGCATACTTTCAAAAGTCCCATAATTAACAATAAACCACACGAAATATAATTTTTCTCATTTAATACGTGAACACGTTACTTCCTTAATTTGCCCCTTTTCAGAATAAGATTATGCGATGCGAATAATCCGGGGCAGATAAAGAAAATTGCCATTCGCCCCTTTTGGAGGAACTTTCTGAATAACATTTAATTTGCCTGTGTTTGTTTTAATCCAGTTCGCAAGTCAGTTAGAGTGAAATACAAAAATCGAATGAATTTCTATCCGACACAAAACACTACAGGTAGTGAAAATTACATGATGCGATTTCAGAAGCGAAATTCATTTTAGAGAAGTTGTACGAGATAATTACTTTGATGCTTGAGGGAATAGAAGAAACTATACGGTATGAGTGCATGTTAGTCACTAGTCCAGCCGGATCATTCCACCGAAGCATGGTGATCCTACACCACACAGGCCAAAACAAATATCATGGCAAAAATCACGCACAAGTGAAGTTTCAATCGATTTTTTTGTCTTGCAGAACGAGAATGGAACTTAGTCGCAGGGACGAACAAACGACTTATGATGTGCATTTTTGAATAACCTATACCCTTGCAACTAAGACTATTTTAAAACTCTTAGACGCTAGTTACTCAAGAGACCTACCAGTAATTTCTCAATGAAAAAGCTGGTTTAAAAAATTTAAAAGAGGTCACAAGAATAATTTAAGAAATTTCTAGACTTTAAAACTTTTTAGATATCTTTTTAAAGCTAGTTGGCAATTAATTCATAAGACGCCGTAACGAGTTTCAAAAGTTTACACACAAAACCCATTCGGTACAAAATGAGTATCTTTAATGTTCTGCAATATCACTTTCTAATTACATATCTTAATTTGAAGTGATATGAATTAACAGAATCACACAATTACTACAATGCCTTTTCATATCATTGCGTTATTTTATTCGTTTTTAGATAATTTATATTATGATTACGGAAGAGGTAGATAAGGTGCAAAGATATAAGATTCCGTGCTCCAAACGTTAAGCTGTCAGTCGTAACTACAATGTTAGGATAGTCGTAAACACTTACCGATCCGCATTGGACCGTAAAGAGAAGCGTCCTAAACACCTACTAGCTTATGTCCTACAGTGGGAAGTGTAGGCTGATGGTGATGACGATGGACCTGATCCCAAACAGGTGAACCGATGAGATGGTTCAAGTGGCGGGTAGCCAATGAATGTTGTCTGCTAGAAATCGGTTTCCGTTGAAGTTATTTGATCTTTATACAGCAATGGACCCACACGGCTGAAATAATGATTATTTCACAATAAAGATTTTTTATGTTACGAAGTGAACACGATTGTTGGGACGCTCACCTGATGATAATTGATACGCTTGACCATGACAGAGTGGCATTGAAAGAGACCAATAACTAATAGACAGTTATCATTCTCCATCAAGGCCGCACTGCTCCCCTCACCCGAGACAACAGATGCTAAGTCTCTTGTACCCGGTAATTTCACTAGCTACAGTGCCCTCATCCGAACACAAAAGCGCATAGCATTCTATTCACAGAACGATATCTGGCATGCGGTGGTACCTACTTAGATAACTCAGTATCGAGTCTACCACCTAGTAAAATACTTTATACAATGCTTAAAGTATGCTATAATATGAAAGTATTAGCAATTGTAGCTTCAAGCAGTGGCATCATTTAAAAAAAGATATACCTTCTCCTAGATGGCCTTCCCATAAAAAAAAAACGTAGCACGAACTTAGATAAAGTCTATAAACAAAATTAAAGACTTTCAAAAATTAATTTGTGAAACGGTTTGCACACAACTAATGAAACTGGTTAATCTAAATTGGTTTTAAAATTGTATTTTGTAGATAGAAAAATCAGCACTATTCCGAATTCAAACATGCACCATCCCATTTACTTTACGCAACGGCGATTAGCTTGACAATTATATAGTTTTAATTTTCATATAATGATTTTCATTCAACAATAATTAATATTTAATGATATTTTTTTAGCTTCTATCGCGTAAGTGATTTGCGTGTCACATTTTTTCGCTATACGAACAAAATTAAAACTTTTACGTGCGGAATTTGCGACCAATTAAAAGTACAACAATAAAAATTACAACAAAACTTTTACGGAAAATACGAGAGGGAAGGATGAAGTTGTTAACGAAATAACATATATGTGTCCAATCCTAACCATTCCAAAGCCATGTTATGTCGGGAGCCTTGTATCCAACAGAGAGATTTAGCTGGGTAAATAATTTATTAATTAAATGTAGGGAGTTATTGGCCGAATTTAAACTTAATAAGTCATCCTCAAAACATTAACTACAACGATTATCAATTATCATTTATAGACAATCACTTGTTTTAACGCGACCGTTAAGCGTCGGTGGCTCAATGGTGTGGACTGTTGCCTTCCTTCTTCCTTCCGAGTGCCGATTCAAATCCTGCGATGTACCAATGTGTTTCCGAATATTTTTAAATTTTATATTCCAACGCTCTTTCGGTGAAGGAAAACATAGTGAGGAAAACATTGTTGGTGAAGTCGGCCAATCCGCCCTGGGCCCGCGTGAACGACTATGGCCTATACACCCTATACGGGTAGGCTCGTGCCCATTGGTGGGGACATTTATTCAGGTGATGATGATGAGCACTTTTAAAATATCATGTTTTACACTATAAAACTAATATCAAAGTACAGAATATCTAAAAACAAATGTATCATTACGACATTATTTGCAAATAAAAATGTCGCACTTTATATTTTACGACTCATACTTCCACAGCGAGGCACAAAGAACTAAATCTCCATAATTATTACATTGATGTGAAAAAACACGTTCCAGAAAAAGAAATAAGTGGAAATTTTCACTCTGCATAATAAAATAACATTTACAGGAACAATTGCTTGTTGTCATAAGTATTTAATTTCAAAGCGAAACATATTTGAGTAATACAATTTGTGTTTTAATAAAGCGACTAATTAGTTAGTAATTATCAAGAAAGCTCTCATTTCCTCGACCCGTATAGAATACAAAGAAAATTTTTCATCAGCATTCGATGTTTTTATGCCAGACTAAGTTTTAATATAACTACCTCCGGTCGGTTAGCTGCTAAGAACTCTGTATTTTTTTAAGTTTGCAGACATTTTCTTTAACGGTCTTTAAGTGATAGACTTAAAATATTTTTTACTTAACAGGAAAACATCGCAAAACGTCTATATCCTTACGCTTACTGATTAATATAAAACTATGACTTTCTGGTCGAAGGCTTATACTATTAAGACAACGAGAGGCAGTTCTTTTGAATCATCACCATCATCAGCTCATATAGGTTCCCACCGTGGGCACAAGTCTACCTGTATAGGCCTTAGTCGTCTCCGGAGGACCAGTGCGGATTGGCCATTTAAATCTGCATATTCGCACACGTGCGCAGGTTTCCTCACGATGTTTTCTTTTACCGTGAGAGCATCGGATAACCGTAAGAGCATCGGAAAACGTACATATAATTTTGAAAATTCATTGGAACGTGGCGGGATTTGAACCTGCACCCCCTCAAATAGGAAGACAACAGCCTACACCAATGATTCACCGACGTTTTTTTGAATGTTAGCATAAGAGAAGTTAAAACAACAATGTAAGAACGGTATATAAGGTATGGTTTTATATGAGATTGACATCGTAATAGGTATACACTATTAGAAACTTATTTTGGTATCAAAGCGAATTGATCGTCCTGTTCACTCTTTTATATAGAAAGAGAGTTTACACATAACTTTTTCAAAAACCTATAAGTTATACGATGGAAGACAAGGTAGTGGAAATAAAACAAGGTTGCGAGTTTTCGTGTTTTAAAAAAGTTCCAATTGTGACACCAAAGAGCCACATTTTTGTCAAAAGCTTTTAAGTTACACGATGGAAGAAACCAAAGTAATGAAAATAATAACGCTGTATATACAATTTTATAAAGTTGTGGAGGACCTTTTCCTTCCGATTATAATATACTTCGTATACCTTCAGCGACCTAAGCCTCTAAAGCGGACTAAGTCGAAAATCCGAAATCACTTTATAAGATTAATACTCGTGCGTCATCTTAACTTTTATAATTTAATTTTAATATGGAAATTAAACGACGAAATAACATTAACATGTTACCCAACAAGTTCTCATCAGGTCGTTTTATATCTTGGAACTTAGACATGACTCCCTCACCCTTATCACATTATAAATTGACATTGACCGCCTTTCGTTTGACATCGTTAACCTTCGGCTCCGTGTGATATCAGTTAGCCCAAGTAAACGTGTGTGTCAAGAAAACGGTAATATTCTTTAGCTTCTTGGTACCTAAAATGCGTGAGATAATGTGAATATATATATATTAGTGCTGAACTGATGTGAACATCAATAACTAAAGGAGGCATAAAGAGAGGTTCTGCAAACGGTATTGGTTTAGAATTTATATATTTTTTAATTAATCATGTAAAATGAAATGCGACAGGTCACAGGTACACCATGCGACCCGGATGCCCGCGCAAATTGAAGGGCAAAATTTACAAAACCGTCATACGGCCTGTAGTGTTGTATGGGATCTGAGTGTTGGGCTGTTAAGGAGAACGATGAAAGACGATTGCATGCAAACGAAATGAGAATGTTGAGATGGATGTGTGTGTCACGAGAGATGGATAGGATAGCAATGAGTATGTAGAGGAAGCTTGAAAGTAACACCAGTGACTGAAAAGTTGAGAGGAAATCGGTTAGCTTGGTATGGACATGTCATGAGGGATGAATGGCACGTAACAAAGCGAGTGTTGAATCTGCATGTGGATGGATGCGTAAACAGAGGAAGGCCAAAGAAAGATGGATGGATTGTGAAAGATGGATATGAGTGTGAAGGGGTTTGTGTGGATGACACAGCTGATAGAGAGGAATGGAAGAAAGACATACTGCGCGACCCAAGTAATGGGGATAAGGGCAGGAGAATGATGATGATATTAATCATGTAAAAACTGCTTCTAGCGTCAAATTTTCTATGTTATATGTTTTATAAATTTAAAAGGTTTGAAATAATAGACAATACTTATACTCTGTCCATACGTGCACAGGAAAGCCGTGCCCAGTAGTGTAGGCTTACATGTACAAAGCTCACTCACGTTTTTATATACGTAATTATTTCCTTCAATCCATCTTAAGTGTATTGAGCAATAGATTTCAATCAATGATAACAGTGAGAAATGCTGAAAGCAATCATTCGCGTTTTCTCTTTCAAATAAGAACTTTCAGCAGTGTAAATGGAATTTTCAAATGGAATATGACCATTTGAAGTGAAGATATTTCGTCTATACCCGTTCACTTTTCGCTAGAGATTCATGTTTCGAGTAACTTATCTTGTCTACAAAAACAAACATTTTAAGAAAGGTTTTTTTACCTATTTTGTTAGGTATAATATATATATATATATATAGATTTATAGATCATAATTACATATAATTATAAGTCTCTTGTTATATGTATTATTATCATAAACCTCTCACGAAAAAAAACTATGGCGAATATACTTAGTAATATCAATATTGCGCTGATTAAGCTCGTTATAAAATATTATTTAACCGTTACAAATATTATTTAGCCAGCCTCTTTAATTCAACATTTCAAAATTATCATATCTCTTCATTAATAAATTCAATTCGTATACAAACAGCAAGCTCCAAATTTCAAACGCATATACATATTTTCCTGTTACACCTGGCCATTTTCAAAACAATGACAAAGTACAGAGCGACCCACAATACGTTTATCCTAGTCATAAAACTTTCATCGTAACGAACGAGAACTAAAATTTCATATTTATGCACACAACATTATAGCCGTTTCACGGAACACGTTCTGTAATGGTGTCAAAGTAGCATGCATCACGAAACTGGAAATTGTTGAAAATCCAGCGTACACGTCAACGACCACAAAATGGGAAGTGTATTGATTAAAACTTCACGTAGTATGGGAAGGAATACGAAGTACGAAATTACTTCTCCGAGAGAAATCAAAGCATTTATTATGCCATTAAGTCCTCAATATTTATCGATAATACTTCCAAAGCAGTGAATTGGTGCCTAACTAGGAAACCATTACAGTTTGGCAATAAACAAATCTAGTATAAGCATTATATGATTACTAAAATTTGAAACTTACGGAGATCGAGTTTGAAAAGAGCTCGAATCAAAAGTTATATAGCAGTTGTCATCCATATTCTATCCGCTACCTTAACATTAGTCATCATTAGTCATAAGTATTACTTAAATAATAATAGTCCAAATAAACCATATAGAACTAGATCATGCAATACCATTCGCCAACCCTTTTCAGCAAAGCTTATGTAAAGCCATATTATAAACAGGGTATCTCACATTCCCACTGAAACAAAACATAAGCCGTCCAACATTTTGGCGGATCCAACATAAACATAAATAAAATGAGCAAGGTTGTACTTGTTTCTATCTTCTTGTTCCATCGGCATACCCTTCTTATTTCATTGTTGCAGTTTTCACGAAATAGTCTAATGTAATATGTGAAGAAGAAACCTTGGATAAGTTACCATTTATCGGACGTAGCAGATTATAAAATAAACAGTTTATCGCATATAATTGTTATAAGCTTTCGCGACTCGCTCACAATGCATTATCATCATGATCAGCTCATTAAACGTCCCCACCGAGGGGCACGAGCCTACCCGTATAGGGTGATTAGGCCGCGTCGACACGCGGGCCCAGTGCGGTTTGGACGACTTCACGCACAACCTTTGAATCTCTTCGCCGGCGTGCGCAGGTTTCCTCACGATGTTTTAGATCACTGGATGACCCGGGATAGCGGATTCGAATCCTTCTGAGAGCACATAGTGAAAGCGCGCTTGGTGGGTTACGGCCCAAACTCCCAATGGCCATGTGTGTAGGAAAGTCTGTCCTGCAGTCGATGTCATAGGTTGATGATCAAATCACTGCAAAGTCACCAAAACATCAAAAGAGTTTTATTTAAATTTGTCACAATTAAACTACGAACACTTTTGTGTATGAACTAGAGTAATAATACGAAAGCAAAACAATAACATAGTAGTAGAGTGATTATTGTGAAATTCTTGCATCAAATGCGT
This sequence comes from Leucinodes orbonalis, assembly GCA_019425675.1. Taxonomy (NCBI): domain Eukaryota; kingdom Metazoa; phylum Arthropoda; class Insecta; order Lepidoptera; family Crambidae; genus Leucinodes; species Leucinodes orbonalis. Next base: position 97,726 of record PQWD01009855.1, on the reverse strand, counting down.
AATGCACGGATTCATAGGCATGAATACAAGACTTCCCAATTGCTCTGCCAGCTTTCTATCGGATATATCTGAAAGTGTGCAGTTGAATCACATAACCTTATTTCGTGCATCCTTTTTAGCAAAACAGGTAGACGGCAACTACAACACGCTGTTCGTTCATAGTGACAAACACCTACATAGTTTCAAATTTAATTTTCAAAAACACATTATTTATAGAAGCTGTGATATCTGCTATTGCTAGTAAATTATAGTAATTTATCACGTCATATTATTTAATAAGTTAGTAAAAAACATAGAAAAAACTATAAATTAATATTCCATCCATCTCACTATATAGCAGAAGTCTTCTTTAATGTACAAAAAAGAATGGAGAATGGATGCGATTGGAGAATTAAATCTATCAACGAGATCATTTCATAATATGATATACAACTTGGATTTTCACCAAAATCAAACAGGATTATGTGAGATAGTACCATTATGTAGCATTATTAACATTTAATACAACACAACCACACCAATTATAGTTATGATCGCATTGTATGTGCCCACATGAATTTATAGGAGACTAAAATTTGTTCTTCAAATTACGCCAACGCTCCACCATTTTCAATTCACGGTTAATCAATTTACCTCATAATGGTTTTTGAGTGAGCGCATTTATCGACAATAAATGAACATTTGATCTTGCTATAACGTTTGAATAAAATTTTAACACTTTTCTTATCCATGATACTACAATCTCAGTGACTCAAACATATAAAAGTTGGTTTTGCAATTAAAGTATTGGTTCTTGCCAAACAGAATGACACAAATATGGTTAAATGCACTTATAAAGTCATCATCATCAGCTCATTAAACGTCCCCACCGTGGGGCACGAGCCTACCCGTATAGGGTGATTAGGCCTTAGTCGTCCACGCGGGCCCAGTGCGGATTGGACGACTTCACACACAACCTTCGAATCTCTTCGCAGGCGTGCATGAAGGTTTCCTCACGATGTTTTTTTCCTTCACCGTAAGAGCGTCGGATAACGTACATATATTTTTCGAAAATTTGAAAATACATTGGTACGTGTCGGGATTTGAACCTCAGCCCTCCCGGTAGGAAGGCGACAGTCCACACCACTAAACCACCGACGCTCTTACAAATCACTTATAAAGTAGTAACATTCATTTTCACTTTACTAAATGTGCGACTGGGAACAAGTAATACAGCTCTAACATTTAATCTAACATTTTATATGTACTACTATCGATGATGATGTATATCTTTGAGAATATGGAAAAACTCTTGACTAAAACAAATCTTAGGTTAATTGAGATATTGTCAATATAACAAGATAAATGAAGTAAATTTTAATGATTATGAAATTTTGATAAGGCTTGGCGGAATGTCCTTTTGCGTCTTTCAAACTACTTAGCAATAGCACAAGCTTGTATGAATAGACTCCAAAGTTGTTCATATCCCACAAAGTTGGTATCACGCTACATAATATCACACTGACATAGTTGAAGATAAAACGTAAGTTTCACATAAGACACTGCTTTTAACGGGGACTAGTTCCTTGGGAGACTTTAACTTACTTTTAGTCAACCACTTTACAAAAACAATAAGAATTACACTATGATATCATGCAATACGTACGTATACTGTCATACTGTTCAAATCTTTTTAGTACCTTTCATTGAAATCGTAATTTGTAGTATGATTGAGATATCTCAATTCCCTTCGTGTTTTGTAAAGCTGTTGCCTAAATGCTTAATGTTAACCGTTAATCCAAAAGTAAGTCGTTAGTTTGTCGACCCATTTAGTGTAATGATTGAGAAGTCGGCTACTACACCAAGGGTTCTGGGTTCGATCCCCGGGCAGTACAAACTGTTGTGTACACTTACTACGTAACTTTGAATAACATTTATTATTAGATCAAATCTTAGCCTTACAATATGGATGTTTCCCGCGCGCAATCCTAACGTCAAGAGAACGATATTAGTGAAGTGACACCACTCTTCAATTGATTAGGGATGGTAGCGTTGTTCGTTTCCGTCTAACAGTTTGTATTTACAAAAAAAGTATATACGTAAGATTATCTGTTGTTAGTACCCATATAACAGGCTAAATACTTAGTTTGAGACTAGATGGCGCTGTGTGAATGTCAGTGGATACTTGTTTATATAAACTACTGGAAGTATACTTCCAATCGATACTTCCGTTCCGATACGATCGATACTTCCGTATATCGACAACAATGACTATCCGACTGTCATGAGGTTTAACAATTAGCACATCACGTTTAAACCAGATAAATTCTATCTGAATTTCGCCTGCCGACGTGGAAGTTATTACAAAATCCATCCCTATCAGTCCAGTAGTGGGAGTCCACTGCTGAATAGGACCCATTCATTCACGATTCACGTTCATTGGTTGTTAACTAAAATAAATAAGTTAAAAATTTATGTAAATATCAGTTAAGTATCCAGAAAATCACTTTTTAAAAAGTTGGTATTAAAACTACACAATCACTATCTCAGTGTAACACACCTACCGGACGGTCTTCATGCAACACATGACATCTTAATGAGTTTAAGGTTAAAATATAAGCCTTATGACAGACGTAAGAATATAAATGTATTTCCAATATTACTTGTACAACAAGTTGTAAACAATTTCCCCAACCTTTGGCTAGAATTTAAAGTGTTTACTTAATGGCCAAGCCCATTTATATAAATTTCTAATTAAGGCTACTACTTAATTTAAAACAATGAATGGTCATTTTCTCTTTGTACTGGAGAGCTGCTTTGTTGTTCTTTAATTATATCGCCGTTTCGTTCGGCCGGAGTTTTTATGTTTTCTTTGTTTTACGACGCCGATGTTGCAATACCAGAGATTTGTTTAAAACGGGTCAATTTAACAAACGAGCTTTGCTGAAATACTGCCGGGTTTGAACCATTTTAGGAATAAATGGTTTTATAGTCTGTAGCTGAGAGCATTTTTCTACTGACATTTTTACGTCATTTCACGTTTTGACGTTGAGTACTTTTACTTTACTTGAATAGCCCGTAAGAGCCCAATGCTAGTCTTAGGGTCCACTTCATTTTTCATGATTCACACACAATGTCGGTTGGCTAATTGGTGTGGACCTGTGCCTTCCGATATGGAAGGCGCAGGTTCAAATCCACTATTGTCTATTCGAAATTATACATACGTTAGCCGACGTATTTACGGTGATGGAAACCTGTTGTTTTTGGAGTGCCTTATGTTTATATAATATAATGCATTCATGCCGGCCAACAAACAGTGTAAATACAATAATAAATTGATAGACCCACTTTCACGTTTCAAATCTCCCCCCCCCCCCCCCTAAACACTATTTTCAAATAGTTCTGTAATAGTCTGCAGCGAAGACTAGCAACCGTCTGCAGTATTACTTGGGCAAGGCGCGATAACATACTTAATCTACTTACACCGAGCCTCTGTACAACCAAGAAAAATACTATTGCCAACTCTACATCTATACAATTTTACACATAGAGCTATGCAAACGTGACTTAGTACGGGAAGACATTAAACGCATTGTAAAGTATGAGTAATGCATTCAATTTAATCCGTACGTGATACGGAAATGCATCGATATTTTACCCGGTATTCCGGTCATATTGCGTCGATTCTTTCTTTGTTTATTTTGTTATCTGGTTGCTAGCTTTTTATTAATGTTTCCTGATCTTTTTCCTACGACTATAATGTATTTTTTAACAGTAAAATATATAACCTGGTTTTCTATCTCACAAACGGACAAAAAGCTCTTCGTCATTAAGAGATTGCATTTACAATTGGAGTACAGAAAACAAAATAATACCAATCTTACAAAATAATCTTTTAGCTAGCTAGCTAGCTAATATTTTTATAAGAAATGGGCTTCAGAAACAAATATTATTTATAAAAAACGCTTACTTATTAGGTACCTACAATCACTCATCGAGCTTAATCAATGTATGATATATTCTCTGAAAGTTCGTTATATTTGGTCCCGTATTAGAGGAAAGAAGCATATCGATTAAGCTGATGCTAGTGCATTTATTACAAATTTTATTGATAAGCATATAAGCGCAGACAGATTCACTTTTTTCAAATAGCATCTATTTTGTAACTTTTTACAATTGTATTTATAAATGCGTAATAATATCGTAATAGAAATAAATTTATCAGGCCTTTTGCCTACATCTTCAGTGTTGTTACTAGAACTTTTTTTTCAAATTTTTAAAAACTTAAACACTAGTTACATTTGTAATAATCTGCCAAACTGCACATGCAGTTTGTCGGCAGCAGTTCTCGCTATCATAACAAGATTGTGCTTAATATTTACATTAAAATACTTATTTCTATACATTTATTATATCTATATGTTTATTGAATCTATATTAACGATTAACATTTTTTATTATAACTTTTATGTAATATCAGTATTTAAATCGCTAAAGTTTGTCGGTATGATTGTTTGTTAATCTTCAGACGAATGCCTTTAAAATATAAATAAATTTAAACCTACGGACCCAGACTCGACTTGTAAATTAGACGTCGATTCCATGTTCCGTCTAATTTACACAGTCAGGAGAATACAAGTATCTTCATTAATTCAGCGCTTAGGTATCTTAACGGAGACGCGACTAGCTCTCGCAAACTACCTGTATCAGGGAATGAACCGGCTTAGATGGCACCGACATAAGTCCGATAAGGGATTATCAGAAAACCCGATCCTGACACAAACCCTATTAGTGAATATACATTTCATTAGACGACAAATGCTTGGTCCGAAACTTAGGAATTTGCAAACGAGTGAATTAGGGTTTTTATCAATGTATCCTTATGATCTTCGTTGTTGTCGATACCAAAAACACTGACTCGCTGAAAATTAAATTGCTTTGAGAACGTAACTCTTAACTTCTAAATTTCCAATAACTTCATTCGGATAAATTATAATTTACAATAGTGCTCGTACAGCCTAAAACATCTCAGTTCAGAGCCTTGACTGGCCCGTATATGGGAAGATTAATCCTTAACGCACTCACTATGCGAAATGATGGGTGTTAACAATCCAAAGATAGTAACCCAACAGACGCCTGAGCGTGCCTCTTTTGTTTTAAATTGACATCAATTGTAACAATCTATATTGATTGTACTACACTTCAAATGCATAAGACCTGTAGTTATAATAACAATATTGTGCATGTCTCATCGACAAGCTTCTTTATCGAAGCTTGCCATTGAATAAATAAAATGCTTGAAACCAGGATAATTTGTAACTGGCTATATTAATGGGAACAAATTGACGCCCAAAACTTATTAAATATATAAACAGATCTTGCTATGAAACTAATTTCCGAGAAGCAATTTGTCTTTGAAACGTATCATTGTTTCATAATACGCGTTTAGTTAGAGATGTAAGGAAGAAACCTAGTTTTTAAAACTTCCTCTTTCATTATTTTCATGTCGTGTAAAATAAAGTAGATAACTTTTTATTCCCATTATTGAATATACAAAGGTGACGCTAATTCAATTAATTATCCAGTTCCTGTCCACTGCTAAGCAAAGACAGAACCTGTTAGCCGTAGTTCATATCCAAAGTTAGTATTCTAATAATATTCAGTTGCTAGAATTACTAAAATCAATATGACTTCCAATTTATAAACTGCAGCAAGGCACAGCGCTTTCGCTCTAAAGCTTGTTGATTTATGACTTTATTTAGAACTCATTTCAAGCACTAATTGAATTTAAGTAAACGCTACTACATTGGCGAATATGAAATAGTCGGAGAAATGAAATTCTACAAATTGGTGTGGAGCAATATTTAACATAAAATGTAAGTTAATGATCTTTAATATCAGCATTGGATAAAGCCATTTAAAATTAGCTTCATCGGAGTCCAGGGTATTACTAAAGACAGTTTTACTAAAATTGACATATTTCGCCTTTTCCGGTGCAAAAATGCTGACGTATCATTATAGTAATAACAGTATAACTCATGGACATGTTGATCTCCACGCCTGCAGTGCATTTGTTTTTTATCATCTATTTAGATTTATATTATACTTAACTACCAAATTATACTTTTGTAAATAATTGTAAACATACATAATAAAACTTGTGAATATAATTTGCTTTATATAATTATTTTGATAACATATTTTTTAAAAAGAGTAACTTCTAACTGTTGTATTCTTCTCAGTAGCAGTAACTACCGTCCGAACCAGTGGTAGCTTCATTTGAAGCATTAAAAGTGGTCTGTAAGGACCTAAACTGAATAAACACTTTTCATTTTCAGTAATACTGTTTTAAGAGATGGCGCCCCAGGTCCTATCTATTGACACGATATAATAGCATCAATTTCACTTTGTCTCTAGATATTAAAACTCGCAAATTGATGGCTGTTCGCAACATCGCTCGCTGCTGTTTACCCGAAACATTTTAACAGCTTAAGAGTTTGCAACACTTTCCTAGTTGCTATTATTTTAACAAGATCACGCCAAATCCTTGCTTCACTAAAAGTTGTTGACTAGTAATTTCAATTAAATAAATCACTACACGAAGTAAACAATTTCAGTCAATACAAGTAACTAAGATTTAGCTTATCCTGTTTTATCGCAAAGTAGATGATATTATCCAACAATACCTTTAAAATAAATAAAGATAGGCTGAAAGTTAAATTGTTTACGATCGATTTTACAAAAACAAATTCCAAAGTAATCAAGTATCGGCATTGTGAAAAGCCATTATACACACAGTCAATTTCTGTCGCTTACATTTCGAATGATAAATGAGCATCGTTCAATGTTTGCCTACCCTAAATTCAATCTAGCTGCATAGCACCGACCCCATTGGTAGATTATGTCAGATGCGTCGGCCTGTTAAAGCTATCGCCTTGATTTATGCCTGGATCTAGATACGTATCGAATCAATTACGCACCGCTAATTGTTGGAATGTTCTGAATTAACAAATTACCAAAGGTAGATCGGTATCGGAAAACGTAGATTTAAGCGTTTTTAAAGAAGCTAATGAAGCGAAGATTGAATTTAGGAAGAATGATCATCATTCATCATCAGCTCATTAAACGTCCCCACCGAGTGGCACGAGACTACACGTATAGGGTGATTAGGCCTTAGTCGTGCACGCGGGCCCAGTGCAGATTGGACGTCTATACACACAACCTTTGAATCTCTTCGCAGGCGTGCATGAAGGTTTCCTCACGATATTTTCCTTCACCGTAAAAGCGTCGGATAACGTACATATATTTTCAAAAATTCAAATACACATTGGTACGTGGCGGGATTTGAACCTTAGCCCTCCCGGTAGGAAGGCCACAGTCCACACCATTGAGCCAATGACGCTCTACGAACAACGATTTTTTAACAATAAAAAATACCTCAAACTTTTAAACAAATAACTTTTAATCCACACGATCAATTGTTTCATATCACACACACGTTTAACGTGGTATTGAAAAACGTCAATGTACGTCGTGCCATTCATAATTTTCAACAACAAACGCGACATCTATACAAATTTAACAAAACTTGCGAACAATACAAGTTTTGTTAACGTCATTAATTAAATTGCAGATCGAGTGGCACTAAACGATGACTGGCGAATATAGAATCCGCAAGTAACGCTTTACTCGTTATATAAATTAGATGACTTGTAGGATTTCTGGTAAATAAACATTTACAGATCATATATGTACTCATGTATTGTTTGTTCATCGAATGTAGTCTCAGAAAATTTTTCAAAACACTTCAATGTGGTGTCAAATCTCATTTGTCTTATTTTACCAGCCACAGATTATTTACCCGTACGTTAGGGTGTTAACAAAAATTTCCATACATAAAACTTAGTAATTATAGTGGTCTTATTACTCAGTGGTTTCAGTTGCTTTAATAAATGAATGCAATACCACGTTTAACCTACAGCGTCCGTCTAGTTAAATTTTAAGCAAAGAGACTGTACTATTAATCTTAAACAATCTCTTTTAAATATACACATACTTAGGAAAAAACGAACAGACATGTTCATGCGCACACAAGCTTATTCTGTTCGGGGATGAAACCTACAAGCTTTGGAGCAATAGCTGATGTCTCAACTATTACAACATACCATTACATCGTATTTCTAATGATATTAATTTAAAAGCTGAGAGCGTCGGTGGCTCAGTGGTGTGGACTGCCGCCTTCCTACCGGGAGGGCTGAGGTTCAAATCCCGACACGTACCAATGTATTTTCGAATTTTCGAAAATATATGTACGTTATCCGACGCTCTTACGGTGAAGGAAAACATCGTGAGGAAACCTTCATGCACGACTGCGAAGAGATTCGAAGGTTGTGTGTGAAGTCGTCCAATCCGCACTGGGCCCGCGTGGACGACTAAGGCCTAATCACCCTATACGGGTAAGCTCGTACCCCTCGGTGGGGACGTTTAATGAGCTGATGATAATGAATTTAAACACAAATTGACTATTATCCACAAAACAAGAACATTATCACTCTAAACTAAAAGGCACCATTTAATACAACACAAAAAGGCAACTCAAATGGAAACTACGTGACTTTTTTGATATTCCATCATCGGAGGCATCAAAGAGAGATAACGCTCAGTTAACTTGCTTTAATATCCCAAAGTTTAAATTGAAGCGGTTTTTAACAACGAGAACGGCAAGCGCCTTTTTGCTTATACAAGCATGCACATAATAAAAGTCCCAATTTCGTATTTGAATACGCATTTGGCTTTATTGGGAAACGACATATGGAAATAAAAGTACCATAACGCAGTTATGTTGTGGAATAATTATTGAAATTGGTTATCATTATTGTAATGTGTTATTTTTACTTTCGACAATCATTTTAATGTAGTGCTATCGCATTTTTATGATATTTTCCTTTTATCCATCATCATTAAGCCCGCGGAAGGCCCATTGCGTTTGAATATTACTGATTTGAATATAAACAAAGAGCAGGAATTTTTTGAGATGTTATTCTATTATGGTTGTAGGTAATAATGATGTTGATTGGTAGAAAAGTGAGCTCCTTTTTTTAATTTGCCAAAACAATATAATCGAATACATTATCTATGAAAACATTATGACATCACTATGTTTGTTCATCAATCGACGCAGTTTTAATACCTGCCTTTTTGTTATTCCAAAAATATAAGATTCTAAATATCCAATATCAAAATAATAGTTTGAAGTGTTTTGCTGTAATAGATTTCATAATAAGCGTTATTTATTTTAAAACCCAGTCATCATCCCAATAAAATGACTAGATTATTTCTTACACAGTTAAACACATATTTTCAATATGAGATTAAAACCAAGCGGATATGAAGGTTTAACGAGAAAAGACGTCAATCTTACCCTAAAAAACTATAACTGTTACTTTCGCTTGAACAAAACTCATATTATAGTATACTAAAATACCAAACGGGACGGAATTGATCGCAAGCAAAGGAAATTGGGCTAATCAGCACATTTCACTAGCTCGGCTAAGCCAGTTGATGACTTTTGCATCGTATCTTGTTTGTATTTTAAACGAACGCGTACCGTATTATTCCTTCGCGCCAGGGTTACCAACGCCAGAATGAGAATACCCCTCAGTTTAAATTAAAATAATCCAAAATTATCATATGCAGAAGTTAAACAGCAGCAAAAATATAAATAATCATAAATGCAGAATAAAAAAAAACACATAAAATTCCTTTATATATAAACCATGCATCTTTTATGTTACTTCGCTTTAAATATAACTTTGATTGGTAATAACTGTTAGTTAATCCTTCAAGTTGCTATTATGCTATACCATTTGAGTTTTTACGATTCTCAATGTTGTACCAATAAGCAAATACAACTGTTTTTGGTAATATAAAGTCAAAAGATCATGGCCTTTAAAAATAGGCTTTACCTTTTTTGTTCTGTGAAATGTTTAAGCCTATATATGTGGAGGTAAAAGCCCTAAAATGGTAACCCTACTTCCGCCACACTGAGCGGAACGTGCCCTCTTTAGGGTTGACTGAAAACGTCTTATATAACAAAGGATTCTTGATCATTTGATTAAATTTATATTTCAGAGACATATATGTTACTTTTACCATGAACCAGCTCGTGAATCTCGTGGTGTTACTGTTAAGGTATACTATAACGTTGTACGTGGTGTACTATGACCTTTTGCCAGAAACAAAAGACTTTTATTACTTCCTAATCGGTTTTAAAACTCATACACCTATCCAGGTATCCTATAGGTTTAACTGTTCTTTAATTTTCTATATCTACTAGATACGAAGAAATCAATCTTTTGCTATGGGTTTCCTTTCTTATTACTACAAACATCATGTTATATTGCCGGATTATTAACAATGCTTCTCCAAATGTAGGACATTCATAAAATATCATTGAAAGCTTCCGTATTATAAATTATACTCGGATGTTACTACAGCGCCATCTAGCTCCAAGATTGAAAATTGGCCATTAATATAGAACCAACCGATGACTTAATACATATATTTCTAAAATATACTACAAAGGTATTATAGAACAAAACACGACGTGTTGATGTTCACAGATATTTGTAATATACACGCTTTGCTGGAACTTTTAGTGTAAAAAACGATTTACAAACCACTTCACCAAACAGGTTGCCGAATTTAAAATGATAAAAATACATATATATTCAAACATACGGTTATATATGTTTATATTTATTAGTAAATGGCGCTCCAACCTTTACATACAATATTTACCAGCCCAACCATACCGATGGAATTGAGTATCGTAACATAATATCGAAGCCTGTTAACAATATTTTTCACATAGCAATGTAGCATTGTTATATGATATCGCGTCTCGTTATAATGAGTTCCCATTAATATATATTTCAAATAGTCTTACTTTGAACTTGTTATTTGTCTTATCAACATAGCATAAACAAAGACTATACATACAGCTACCTATCGACATTATAAAGAAAACATCACCGAAAAGTAAAACACTTTTTAATTCATTTTTAACTTCAAAATATGTTTTTCCAATTCTTCGAAAATACTTGTTTAAGATCAGTCACATTTAGTTATCGTTTATTCAAACAGCTTCTATTATAACAGTGACACAGTACAGTCAAGTACAGTCAACCCCAAATCGCATATTGTATTCTTAATCTCAAGGTTATCAGAAAGAGATTGACATGTGCAATAAAGTTTTTTATTGTACTTACTCCCGAATTTTTATCTTTGTACATTAAATGATGTAATAAATAAATAAGAAAGTTTGAGTACATAGTTTACTGCTCCAGTGAACACTTCAATTTTCGGGTTCCGAGATTGGATAGAATATATATTCTTAAGAGAAACTTCTTGGCGTCACACTTTTCTTAATACCTAAATTCAAAACCATATGCTGTCGGAGCTTTTGATAGAAATAAACGCAAATATTCCAAAAATGTCTTTCAATTTTGTAAAGCATGCAGAAAAATTGTTGAACTCGTTTCCCCAGGACCGGATACTAGATACAGATAAGTATTTCACCACTACGTTGTTCATACCATCTACGTGAAGTGCTTCTAATTTTTTATACATTGAAAAACAAGTGAAAACCGACGTCTGTGGCAACAAATTATTCGGCAATGTATTAAATGCTTTAGTATTTTGTGATAAGGCCCGCTTATGACGATATATAATAAAATCTGTTCGGTTCATAGCTCAGAGACATCCTTAATACAATAGTAGTAACTAGATCCAGAGTCATTTATACCTATACAATCTGGCGCTACAACTTAGGATGTAACATTCGAAGGGCAAACAACGTTATTCTTCTCTTCAACCTATCGCAGTCTACTGCTGGACATAGGTCTCCCCCATTTTGCGCCAGACATCCCGGTCCTCCCGATCCCTTTTCTCATCAAGCTTCCATCAGCGACCTTTCGCAAGTCGTCGGTCCATCGGGCCGAGGGCGTCCTACGCTACGCTTGCCGAGACGCTCTCCACTCCAGAACTCGTCTGCTCCAACGCCATCGGTTCTGCGACATACGTGACCAGCCCACTGCCACTTCAGCTTGCTAATCCGGCGCGGCTATGTCGGTAACTTAGTTCTCTTACGGACTAAATCATTTTTGATCTTATCCCCAAAGAGACTCCAAACATAGCCGCTCCATTGCGCGTTGAGTGACTTTGAACTTGTGAGCCAATCCCGCAGTCGGTGCCCATGTCTCAGCTGCGTATGTTATTCAAAGGGTTTTAAATAAAACAATATCTTGATATTTTTTACCGTCAGTTGAACCATTTATTTTTGTCTTACCTATCGCAACATGAAAATATAGGAATTACATACCCGTAGAAATTGTTTACATTACCTAGCTACAACTACGCAGACGACCGATCGGTAAAGCCAGGAGCTTTATAACATCGGCGTTTAGTATCTGTCTGTCCGTCTTTTACAGGTTGCATTTTGGATATTCGTACAAAAAGTCCAGTTCCCTTCATCTTCGGAACGAAAGGAAGGGAATGACCTGCGTTTGTGTTCCCAATACACACAATTTAGGGTTTTTAAGGCAAGAGTGAATAGGCCTTATTTGATTGCATGATACACTTAGGCTGCATCAATGCCGTTAGATTGCATTCTCACATTCTATCATGTGAGATTGCAATCTAACGGGCTCAAATATATTTTTTAAAATAGCTCTACCGAAAATTATTTAACGAAATGACCTTTTAGATATTAGACTAACAGATTGCAGACACAGGCTAGAATTTACGTAACAAAGTTCAAGCAAAGTTTCAACGATAATTTTGTCATGTTCCAAATATTTGGGAGTCCGCAAAATGTTCTTAACGAAACACAATGGCGTCGTAGGGAGGTAACTTTGCGAAATGTGCAGTTGCGCACCGGCGCTTCGTTTAGGAATTTGCATAGAGCCGCTTTTAATGGCAATATACGGAACCAAATTGCAGCAGAGCTTACTGCGCTTTCTTGAATTATATACATAATTATTTGCTTATAATTAACTTAAAAAATGAATAAACATATTAATGAACCAAATACGCTAAATAGTAGTATTTTACTAAAATATGTGAAACTAGCATCTACTTGCGGCTTTGCTAACATTTAATCTGGGGTAACATGGTTTCCCTTTCCTGATTAAGAATACAGAATGATTTAAAAAAGGCAAGCATTTTTTTATTGGTATCAGCGTAGTGTGTACCAATATTTGGCTTTCTTCCTAGAAAACCTCGAAACGTCACCTATGAAAATTCATCCCCCTGAGGGGTTGGAGGCAGATATCAAAAAAATATGCACGAGTTTTTTGTTAGTGGTAAATAGTCAGCAATTTTCTATTTTGGAAATTGGGTTACGGAAATGACTCTACAATTATTAAAAGTTTATCCCATGAAGTAGATGATAATACATTTGAAAATCAAGAAATATATTACAATCAAAAACCACGACGACTGTTTCGTGTCTGTCATTTGTAAGCTCAGCAATGCTTACGTCACTAAGAGGATTCAGCGGCCGTGTGTTTTCCATTATTTGGAGAGCTCCGTTGTTTAGGATTAGAGAAGTGGGCCACGCATGTAGTTTAGTCCCTTACGTCCCTGTGTTTTAGCCGCACTTAATGCTTGCTGATGCGACGTCACGGCTTATGTTGTACGTTTCAAAATTAGCCCAAGCTTTTTGGTACGAGCACAAAAAGCATGCACGAGACCCGCGGACGGTGCGTGTTTTACACTGCTTGTTTGTATAGGACGTTTGTTAGTTTTTATTTATAATTATAATAATGACAATGGTGTCGCAAATATTTGAGGTCCTGGCTCATATTGGTTGTTTAGACACAAGAAAATGGTATTTTTGCATAGAATTATTAGTTGTCAGTAGGATTTTGTTAAGAATTAACTATGAACCTAGTAAGCGTCGGTGGCTCAATGGTGTGGACTGTCGCCTTCCTACCGGGAGGGCTAAGGATCAAATCCCGCCACGTACCAATGTGCATTCGAATTTTTGAAAATATATGTACGTTATCCGACGCTTTTATGGTGAAGGAAAACATCGGGAGGAAACCTTCATGCACGCCTGCGAAGAGAGAAAGGTTTGTGAGTGGCGTTTACATATAGGGAGCCTATTCTGCAATATTCAATATGGTGGTAAGATTTTCCTAGAATGTAGGTGAATAAAAAAAACTTGTTTTATATCAAACTCAACTGTATCACTTAGTTATATCTATATGAAACATTTAAATATCTATTACATGCAATTTATGGTATTCCGTTCATAAAAATACCTAAATCTTATATTTTTTAATCTTCTATCACCTAAACTCACTATTAACACGACACACTAATAAGTGATCAATGCAGTCGTAAAATAATTCTGTAAAAACCAACAAATTATAATGATATCTTGACAAAGTCTATAAACGTATTATATCTACTCGTAATAACAAAGAGCTATTCACAAAGCAATATTTTAACAAGCGAATTAAATAAGCGACATTCAAATGCCTAGTACATAATTATTAGCGAAATGTAGCTTTTATTTTTTGTACCAGAAATTATTTAGCGAACAAATTAAGGACGCTGGCGTGACGCAATTTGTGTAGCATTTATTAAACGCGATAAGCGTAACTCAGTTAAGCAAGTAACATCACGACGAAACGTGTAGGCCCTTTTAACAGAGTTAGAGGAGAGCCTATATTTCCGTGAAATGCCTTTATTATTATACTTAATACATAGTACATTACATTCTACCTTAATTATAATTTTAATATTATCTCAATTTCATGTTATGGAACTGTATTCATTATAGCAAAGTGTGTGATATATTTTACAATCACAAATAAGCATACAGATATTTACATGCGAGAATATAATAACTATGTATTTTTTGTTGCTGCAGTTATAGTGTTAGTTATAATTAAACAAACTGTATGTTTAACAAATAAAATTATTGGTAGGGAATTCACGTATCATTTGAGTATGGTGAGTTTACTGAACTGAGTGACTGAGAATTGAAAATATTTTATAATTTTAATGAGGAAAGTGTTTGCAAGATACCTTTTACATGTAAAGTTTTTAATTAACTGAAGTTAAAAACAATTCTTCTGCAGTTTACTTACAGTTGGAAATTTTACAACGTGGCCCTCTTTACTTAGGTTATGTATTTCTACCGATATTATGAGTGCAATCTTATATATTTGAGATAAAGATAACATGAAAATACGAAGCAATATTAATTTCAATAAAAAGGAACATAGGAAAACTGCTTATTACGTTTATAATCATTAATCATCGAATCTCGAATCCCATGAATCCGAAGTATACGTCCATATGTTGGAATACATATTTTAGTATGTGTATCTGTTATCCCAGTACAAACAGCATATGTGTAACTAGGTTACTGGTACGACGCCACAAGGATTACTGAAAACGTCTTATTCGTATTGGAATATGATTCAAAATACAAAAGCAGTTCCCATACCCAATGTAAAAAGGACCTCATTCGGTAATAGATTCACCAAAATGACGGGCCTTGAAGATAACTGAACGAAAAACGATAAGGAAATGTTGTAGAGATGTCGCTAGTGGTTGTATTTCTGTAAAATAGTACCCCGAAGGAACGTTCCCCTAAAATAAATGGTCTTTATTCGCAACCGAAAATTTAATTAAAGCTATCGTAAACATAGCGAGTCAACCAGTCCTTTATTAGGGGGTTAATGTTATACCATTAAAATATTTTAATAAACACATAACCCTGCAAATATATAATATATGCAAGTAATAAACAATAACACCTTATGAACAAAGATGGGTAATAATAGACGAGGTTCGCCATACTCTTCAAAGAGATGGGAGCGTAAAGTATCCCAGCATTTGATATTTAGGAATCCTGCAAACTTCACAATCACGTAGTAAAAAATGCCCAATGTTTCAGTATATGTATGTTTGTTTATTCAACAACGCACTGAACGTGGAATAACGTCCTAAGGCCACACAAATTGAAATAATCGGAGAGGTATGTTTAGTTTAGCGCCTTCTCATTTTTTGAGATGTCTACTTATCTAATTAATGTTGCTATTAAATAGTAAGTTTGAAAATCAAGAATAATGCCTATCCTAATCTAACCTCACTTAAAATTCACATACTTAGGTAATAATTTTATCATAGTTAAACTAATATCAATGGATATTATTTCAACTAATAAAGCTAAAAGAAGCACTTAAAATTTTAGTAGCTCTTAGATTTACCCACAACCATCAAAGAAAACTGGCACTCCACTGAACCTAACTCCGATATTTATGGCCTCATTGGCACAGAATCTAATTTCCGTCTTAGATTCCGTACAGCTATGAGCAAACCTGAACGACCGAGCGATCGTTAATTTGAATGCATAGGTTGAATACCGTTTAACTGCTCATAAAAGAAGCAAGACTTAAGCTTTATTAATTAGAAAGTCATGTCATTTAAAATTTTGAATTTTAATACACACTAAGTTTTCTATTCTGTGTGGAATCTCGGCGGTTAATAAGTTTAAAAGACAAGTTTTAGTTGGTGGTAGACTCAATACTGAGTCGTCTAGGTATTATGTGAGGTGTTACCACCGCATTGCCAGATGTCGTTCCGTGAAATTAGGGTGTTTTACACTTTTGTGTTTCTGAATGAGGGCACTGTAGCCAGTAAATTACTGGGTATGAGAGATCTAGCATATGTGGTCTCGGATGACGGGCGCAGGATATTGATGACGTAGATCAATGACTACCTACTGTTATCAATTCAATTTCCTTTAACATTGCTTCGGTTGTGGTCAGGCGTATCACTTATCACCAGGTGAGTGATCTGACTGTCTGGTTCATTTTTAACGTACAAAAGTAAAAATCAAAAAATTTATTTTTTAATCAACACGGACACTATATCATTACCCTTACAACCAATTTATATTCATAAATTACATAAAAATAAAATAACAAACAAAATTGACAAAAATTTAGATTACAGTAGTAGTAATTAAGATCCATAATGTTGATGATCATGACGATAGTTATTGGTATTGTAAAATAATACATTTCGTAATGAACATTTCAGATTTACTTTCGAACCCAGTCATGAACATTGTACTCGTGCACAACATCACAAACGATTTAATTATCTCCTATCAAAACATTTAGCCGTCCAATCAATGATGTTAAAAGTATAGATTCGTGATATGTTCACAAAACAACTAAAAAAAGTGTTTCAAATGCAGCGACAGTACACATACACATATTATGAATAAGCGTAAATTTGCCTAAACAAAGAGTCTAAAACTGTATTCTCGTTGGCGGTTCGTTTTTGAGGCACGGGTGACGTATCTACCTTTATATGTACAGAATATCATTGGTCCCAATCAACTGATTTCGAACCTGGCCGATTGGACAATGTCGTCTGCAATATTTATATTGACCATTCCCCGTTAATATGCAACGTGCGTCAACCAGGATTCGCTGGACCAATGAGGTTGGCATACGTGCTCCGAATGAACATTAAAGTTCCAAGTTTCCTGTTTAACTAGTACCGTCACCTTAATGACCCATTACGGACCACGTGACCCAAAGGATGCAACTTTTTAAATGTGGTTGTGCAGCAAATTGTTCGAAAGTGCAGAGATTCTTAGGTTTTAATCTGGAAACTCTATAATGAAAAGTTTCGTATCTTTCTTTGTTACAAATGTGCTTGGAAATAATTGTCTGATAACCTTTTTTATATTAGATATACGATTTACGCCGCAGGAGCTTCAATTATCATGACATGAACAGTCTTATTTTCTGTCGTTCATTTCATGTAAAGATGTAGATATATTCTAGAATACGACCCCAGCAATATGCCTTCGTAACATTAACCGATAAACCTGTACAGGTCAAGTAAACTTTACGACGATCTAATTGCTAGATAATGTTCGGAAGTTGGTGAAATCTATTGTCATTTAGAGCTGGCAAGTTGCCCCGATAAGCATAAAGTTAAGCTTGTTTATCCAATAAATAGTTAGTGATTAATCAAGTTTGGAACGTTGACTAAATGGAATCGTTCGATTTGTTACGTATACCCATTCGAACTGTTTTTTCCCAACCAATTAACTTTTCATGACGATAAAATATAAATACATCACGACCAGGTTTTTTGCGTATGACGGTATTTACTATTTTTTTTTACGCATTATGACTCGTTCCCAACCTGGAACTGTATGATGATATTAAACATACATCAAAAGAGGTACATGAGCCTTTAAAACGGCACCCTTGTAAAAAAATGAAATATGAATGTAAACACCGAAATGCCTCTGGCGTTGGGAACACTCACTGGATTTTCAGGATTTGTGTCAGCGTTACACATTTCGTGGATTATATTTGTCAAAAAGCCGAGGAATTAACATTTGCAAATGTTGTTTTTAATTCAATATGAATAAATATTATGGCTATAGAATTGTTATTGTTTCAAAATTTTATTATGTATAGCTAGTATTCATATTTAATTAAAGTCACCGATTACATAGCTCAAGAAACCACTACTGTAAAGCTTGGACTTAAAAATGCAAGTCTATGTGTACGTGAAATGTCTACATCATTGCTTGTATCAAACTTACATCATAAAAAACAAATTATTCATTCAAAATATCATCAGACACACAACTTAGAAAGACCTCTAACTAGATTAGGTCATTAGTTCTTCAGCAAACTTAACCTTCATAAGCAACTAATTTATTAATAATTCCATTTACTAATGCACTTGACCCCCAATTAGCAAAATATTTAAAATAAGTCATTCAAAATCATATCACACTTATAGACAGATATCAATAAACAAATATTTGATCATTAGTCTTACAGCAGACAAAATCTAATTCACACGCTATTAATGATTACTTCTATTTTATTGCTAAATTCATCTATCCTCGATCACTAAGGTACATAAACGACTGTAATTAGGCCGCCCAAAAATATTATTCTTCCGTATAATTTATAACGCGCCAAAATTCGAAAATACGTCACTTAAAAAGGCGGCAAAAACAATCTTCCTCGTGATATTACGGGGGAATCACAAAGCGCAAAATGGAGTCACGAAATATGTCACTACTGAGTGTCTGCCGCCGAAATGATCCATTTGACGGTTCAAGGGCTCTGGTGATGGAAAATGCCGACCTTTTGTTGGAAAAAATAACTTTTAGGTGACAACTTTACGACTTATTTATCAAGTATTAAATTATATTACATTATAAATCCACTCTTCCGAGCCCGAAATTACATTAAATATTAAGTTAACATAATATCGTAGGCGTATCTTATTTTGGGCTAAAGATTTAATCAGTTAAAATCGCTAACAATATATTATACTCGTAGCACACTTAGCCTACAAACATTAAATACGTTTTTGTGATTTAAATTAGTAATAATGTTGGTAATTATTTATATTACAATCGCTTATGACGACGCTGCAACGAATCGAGAATGAACTAAAAAACCGAGGAACCGTAACAGAACAGGAGATTTATGTAAAATTCATCCAAGAAATACTTATAAAGTCCTCTATAGGACTGAACCTGGGATTTAAATGATGAAATGTTTATCAAATAAGTATGACTGAACAAAGCCCAACGACTGTTTAACAAAACGATTGTTTTATTACTTATACGTACCGTATTTCTTATAACGAACAATAAACGGATCATAAAAGAAATGTTCTACTTGAACACATAATATTATTACGTTAACGAATAAACCGTAGCGCACATTATCCTCGTAACAACAGGCAAAATTATTCCGTAATTTCCATAACTGCCTCCAATTAAATTCGAGTTAAGTAAACACGTACTTACCGAGAAACGTGAAAGGAAACTCACTTATGTTGTTTTCAATAGAAATTTACTGGGCAATTACGTAAGATCACTTAAAGTTTATGATTTCCACAAGTTGCCTTTGAAATAAATCCAACAATTATTATTAATTTATAAAAATTTAATCTTCAGCACGCATTTAAGCAATCAGCTTCTTCATGCTCATGACTATTTATATAAATAACTTTTAATTAAATTTCGTTGTAGTTAAGGTTTATAGTAGAAACCTTAAATGAACAAAAACAAGTCTACGCAGTCTTACCCTACGTCATAACTTGGTATGTGTTTTGCTTGTTAGTTGTAGCCTGTACCCTTGTTAGTACTTGTTAAAACTATTATAAATGACTGTAATATTATCTATTATTTTGGTTAGGAAATCATATACGTATGACGATTACGACGGACTACTATTACAAGGGAAAAAAAACTAAAATCCACGAAACTTAATTTCACTCGCAACCCAAATGTTTGGTGATACCATTTAGTTTTTTGGTTGAATCATAAATATTTTGGCAGCTGTTATAATAAAATATATATCGCCTGTTATGTTTTATTTCAAAAGATTGTATCAGTTATTATTAATATGATGAAATAAGCTATGCTAATATTAAAATTACATACCGGTAAAACACTGTTCATACTTCAAGTAGCGTAAAGTTCGCCATCATGTTTCAAAATTAATTTTAAAACAAAATAATTCCGATCATTATTTGCCTAACTCACGTAAAACCCGCCCGGAATAAAATCCATTAACATGAACTCTTAAATCCTCAAATTACCTCAATTTCGTAACTTTTTCGTTAGTATTTCAGCCGTCTTCCAAATTCAGCATAATAAGGATGGAATCTTGGAAAGTTGGCAAAACGTCTCTTTTACAAAATTCTGTTTTATGAAACAATCACGAGTTGTGAATTATTCATTCCTTGCCTGGATGTTTTCGTTATCCCTCATTTGAAGAAATCACAAATCGTATATCAATATATTAAATTGTAAGTATAAAATAATTGATATTCTTGTTTTAATGCTGTTATTTATATTGAATTAGTTCAATTTTTAGTTGAACTTTTAGGATGAGTAATTTACTGAATCTTCTAGGTTTTGAATTCTATATTTCTATGTTTTGTCTATATTTGATGTTTTCAAGACATTATTTTATTTATACATATATTTGATTTATATTGATATCATAAATGCATTGAAGAGTTACCCATTTTTAACAATAATGACTGCGTTGCAGAAAGACAAAAACAATACAACGAAATAAACCAAACATGTGTATTTTTTATTTAATAAAATCTATAAGACAAATGACGCCTGAGCGCAAAATTAATTACTTCTATTACGTTCACTAAATTTCCCACACGTCTCAAACGTCCACGACCTTAAGTGACAATTGTAGACTTGATTTATTACTACTAACGATCTAATGCACTAATGGCTATGTACTTAAGTACTTTGAACATTATAAAGGATAATACTGTTTACTCAGATCTTCATGATCATGACGAAACCGTTATAGGAAAATTTTACACTTTAAATTTTGATCTTAATTCAAAATACTGACAAAAGGCATTACACATGCCCAAGGTGCATTTCGCCGACTAAAAAGAGTCTGGAAAATTTCAACACTGGATCATGGAGGTTATAGTCTTAATCCTCTCAATTTCTGAAAGACCTGAAAGGATTTTCTTATGATTGGTGCTAATGCACATGAACCCTCAGTTCCCGGCAACCCCACTAATCCAGGCTACGGCAGCGGTAGTGATAGGGTGCTAAAAAAGCACGAAAACTAAGCTAAAATCAACTGTCTTGGCTTGTCTGAAGAAATATTGTTTTGCCCAGTCTTGTTCTATTCATGCATATTTATTAAGGAAGATTGTCAAAACATTTACTCGCCAGTTGGGAATTGAGAAAAACATCAACAAAAGGTTGGAGGCTTCGTCTAAACATGGCCTATAAACTCAAGTGCGCAATAAATCTTTCGTGATAAAAGGTAGTAAGTTGTTATCGAGCAGGTTTAACATAGAGACCCGCAGTATGAAATTTTAAGTTTAGCCTACCGGAAAATGTGAACCATCGTTCAATTAGATTACCAATGAAACAAAGTGCACAAAGCGTTTCATTATAAGGTTTTGCAATGGCATTTTCTTCTTCTGTTGTGTCCAAATTTCTTAAGTTTTTGCAATTCGTACACATTAAATTTAGTTGTGCCCGTGACCATGATATCCATAATCACTGGAGCGTTAGGAAAACAAATTGTTTTTTATCCGAATATAACGCGATTTTCAGTTTTTATTACATTATAACTTATTCACTTTACGGTCTTTTATACACGTGTGTACCAATCATAATCGGAATAACGGTGTATTATATACCTTAAATTAAGCTACTCGTATTTCAATGTAATGCGTTTTATATTTGATGTCTCAAATACGAAAGTGGTTAATTTAAATTCCTAAAATTACTGTCTTATTTTATATTTGCTTCTGCTAACGAATAGTTAAATGTTAGAATAATGTAATTTGACACCATCACTAGAAACTGTAAACTAGTACAGCACGGGTAAGCACTTACTCTCAAGGGGCTCGTAAGAGTCCACTAAGTATAAAATCTCTGCAGATGATGAACATGGTATAGGAACAAGATTATAAGGTAGATCTAACTTGCTTGCAAAACGTGTAGTGCTGATGGACATAATATGCGGCCACCAAAGCTTTACCGGGTGAACAAAAAAATTAAGCGCTTTGTAAATATCGAATTTTCATAAAAATATTTACAAAGCTATTCTACCTTCTTTAAACCATACTCATGCATGTCATAGTTATATGAAGAAATTGTTACTAACACGTTAATTTTGTATAAAGTTATGAAAACTAATAATTATATTTAATAAAAATAACATTGAGTTATGGAAAAATTAATAAAATTAACAATTGATGGCATATCAAATATCAAAAAAATAAATGTATTTACAAAGGCATAATTTGAGCGTTTTTTCCTGGATATTTTGCCGTTACTGCAATTGTTTACGAAATCAAATCACTACAATTTTCACTTTTGACTCTAAAACCAGGATGATATTCTAAGTTTCTTACTTATATACCAAAATACGTTACTGTTATGGGAGGTCGAACAAATCTGATCCGCTTATAAGCTTTGATCCATATTCCAAAAACAGTACGTAGTTAAAACTTTCCCAATATTTTTGCCGTAGTGTGCTCCGAATCTAAGCATACTCGCTTGCATTAAATCCGTCTCTGAACATTTTGCAGATACATCCATATAAGGGATTAAATGTTAAGGAAAGGTCATATCTAAATCAAATAGTGTATAATGTCCCATCAGTTCACAGAACATTGGATCCGAGATTTTTGAAATAATGGAATAGTGGTCACCCATACGATTTTATGTTATTGCTTGTTAGGTTGTTGTCTCCCACTGTTAAACAAATAAAGCCTCCCCCAGTAACTTTCATTACTGGCCTAGATTCACTGAATATAAACTGACGACTTGCAAAAAAAAGTGGCTAATGAAGGCTAAATGATAAGAGCCTAGGATTGCGATATCTAGCGGAAAACGCTGATGGATCAAATAGTTGGCCGGGATTTTTGTTTTCATAGTTCAATTTACCTGGTTTTAGCCACTCTTACTCAAACTGCAATGGAGCGAGCTATGTTTGGAGTCTCTCCCTAAGAATAAGGTTAGAAATTATTAAATTCATAACAGGACTACAGTTACCGACATAGCCCGCCGGATTGGCAAGTTGAAGTGACAGTGGGCTGGTCACGTATTTCACAGAAACTATGTCCGTCGGAGCAGGCGCGTTCTCGAGTGGAGACTGAGTCTTGGCAAGCGTAGCGTAGGACGCCTTCCGGCCACATAGACCAACGACTTTCAAAAGAAAATGTGACTCGTGGATGATAAATGCGAAGGACCGGGATATTTGGTGTAAAATGGAGGATACCTTTGTACAGCAGTGGACAGCAATAGGTTGGAGAGAGCTACTCTTGCATAATTTCGATGGTTCAGTTTTACAAAAAAGACACGAAATATACTTTTCTTATTACACTCAATTGAATGAAAGCATATTTCGCAATTTATACTTAATACATACTTGCCTATGCAAATGGCTTTGCATGTACGAGTATGCATTAGACGGGCTCAATCGAAGACTCATAAATACATCTTAATTATTCACCCCCACTAGCGACATTAATCAAAGTATTTAATCATGGTTAGTACACGCCAAAACCATGATGCAGGCATTTTTGAATCATATAACGACGAAGTAGAGCCCATTTATGAGTATACTTTTGGGAAATGGGAGCTCACAGTTTGAGTGTACGGGTAGCGTGCTTTATAGCTAAGGATTTAAGGTTCATTTTCGGTTAAGTGAACAGAGAGGGGCACGTAAGCTTTCACGTGTACCTTGTTGGTTATAGTTACTACAATTTATGTCGGTGCGTTATTCTACACGATGTAAGATCTTACCGTTATCTTGGTTTTAACGCAAATGGCGAGCTCTATGATTTTTCCTGGTGAATATTTATTTTTTATTTCCTCATAAAGATAAAGTGTAATAAAAGTGCTTGGAAATAGTAAAGTTTTGGGTTCAATCTAACATACTTTAGTATGTAACTCTCACACGAGTTGAAACTAACATTGAGATTTGTATACAAATCATGACGCAAATACGAAAATTTTAATAGGCATATTTAATTTTATAAAATAAATTACCAACTAAGCAGAAAATTCACCTGTAGTAAGAGATAACTCTTGCCTATGTACAATGACTTTGACTCTAAACATGAGTGGAATTAGTTTTTCTACAGTTATTTGCACTTCGAATATTATAGTCACAAATATTTCGGTGGTATTTCAACAACGAAATTATCATTATCACTACCATAATATGCACCAGTATCCAATACCAACAAGGGACAGAAAAGGGGTAAATAATAAAGGCCTCCGTAGTGATTTCCAAGTGGACTAAACCCTAGCAGTAGACATCCATCAACTACCCGCTAAGTTGGTCCATCACAAAACAATACGATTGTTGAAAAAGATAGATAGATAGACTATTTATTTCTCACAATAAATTGTAATTAAATACAAATACAAAATCATTAAAACAAATACAGTGGGCAAAGGCGGCCTTATCGCTACAAGCAATCTCTTCCAGGCTTCAAAGTGTGGCTTCAAGAAACAACACTTCTCAAGTCCACAGAATTAAATATTCATTTCAATCACAGACATCCGAATATACAATTAGACTGGACAAGCCGCCAAGTTTATAGGCAGTCCCAGTGTCGCAATTTCTTTTCGGTTCTTACCTGTGAAAAGTTATTATATTTCTTGGTAAATTTACTGATTCATTGCGATGATGGCATGTTACAATTGCACAGGATGGCATTTTGGGTAAAAACGGTAATTTCTTCTAATATTCGTGCGTCTTGACGAGTCAAGACGCACGAATATTAGAAGAAATTCTCACAGAGCGTAAACTGGCAGCCAGTGTATGCTCGTTGAGCTTACATTTGTCGCACTTAAAAACGCGGCTTGCCCCATCTCCTGTATTGGGAAATCTGTGATTTCAATACTATTCCCATTCCAATATTCAAATAATTCCACTGCAAGTAACTCTGGATATAACGTTCCACTATAGCGAAGCGAATGCACTTTAAACCAACATTCCTGGATCGAAAATCGGTTCAGTTAAAACTTCCCGACAGTTGCCGTCGTCGACAAATGCCAGAGCCCCGACTGTAAGATGCTTCTCACATTTCTTTGCACGAATAAAACAATATGAAATCCTCTTGTGTCAATCTGAGCTTTATAACAAAGATATTCTGGGTTGAGGGAAAAGACAGGTGAAAAATTGGTTCAAAAATAACTCCGAAATGCTTCTTATAAAATTGATTACATGTCAACACCTCAAACTATTGATTTTTATTACTACTATTTACCTATTTCGATTTCATTTTTTATTAAGAAAATAAAAGTGATTCAGTTGATAACCTCATACTGTGACATCTATAGAATATCGTCTGTTCAAAAAAAAATGTATAATATACTATAACTTAGTTGTGAACTCAGTCGACATTTAATACTGCTAGATTCTGCGACCGTAACCCAAGTTACAAGTCAATTTAATCTTTGAATACATACTTTGGTAGGTAAGTTGTGTAACTTTGATATCCCGATAGGTGTATCCTATCCCGACGGTATTTTTCAATATTGCAAGTCCGCCCTTCAGAGTACCTTGTGCTTATACCGCAAACTCGGCCATTTTATTTGAAAAGTTCCACCTTTTCGTTGTTGCCGACAAACTGTTCGACGTTGTAGAGTGGTCTTCTTTTAAATTGCATGATATAATAAAAATGCCACGTGTTTTTCTTTGTAAAACATGTTGAAAGCAACATCATATAAGAGACTAATGAACTCTACAAAACCACACTGTTAACTTGGGAATAACTATAAATGCAAATAAATATTATGTACATTATCGAACTACATCATTAAACAGACGGAAACCAGGAATATAATTAAAGACATTTTGGTTGCAGCCCCATTATTAACTCAGTAATATAAACACTAGAGGTGCCTTTACACAACGTTCTTTTAATTAAATGTTAATCCTTCGCTGAAACTAACTTGTACAGTTATTATGACATCTCCGCAAAATTTACGTTAAAATATAAAAAAGATAATAAAATGCGAGATTGTATGTGAACGGTAAACTACTCGTATCTTGCCTCGAGCTTCAGGTAGTATTTGTGAGACAAAAAACTCTAAAGCTATCTATATGATTTCTAGAATTTCTAGAAAAATATTTGTACTTACATATAAAAACATATACTAGCGTTAAATGCTTGTATTGAATCTCTGTCAAAACGTTTTTTTTTTTGTTTTTAATAAAGTTGTATTTACGATCGACTTCACGTACCTAATAATAGTATTAATATGTTTTAATGTTCAAATATCGTGGACTCGTTATTACTACATGCTCGTAAGAAAGAATTGTGCTTGAGTTATGGCTCTCCCACCTTCATTCTATTATACTATGTAAGTAAGCGCTTACCTCGCTTTCAATTCAAAGGTGGAGCTAAATTAAAATCTCATCAACATCCGCTGAAACCGCTTAAAGCGTTTTCAGGGTACTCCGAGAGTAGTTGCGGTGCAAATCCCGCCTGATATAAGCAAGTTTTAAGATGCCGCTTTGTAGGCAAAAAGCAACTGTAACTTACAAAATTGTATGGACATTGAGCTGTTAGCTAAAGATTATTTTTATATGGTTAATTTTTCATTGGCACAATGTTTTTCTTGCGTACTGCAGTGAATGTTAATAAACAACAACTGAACAATATGATTTTTCATGTAAAAGCTGTATTTAAAAATGACTAGTAAAATTAACGTAAATAAAACACTTTAGATGAGAATTCACGCTCTTTAGGAAAGTTTTATGGAGCGAAATACAAATATACGTTAGTTAAGCTTAGTATATTGTGCAATAAACTTTAGTTATTAGGCGTTAAGTTAAAACAATAAGTCCCAGCGCGGAGTTACAGAAGTTCTACCCAGTTTCTATTGCGATAGTAACTAAATATAGTACCTACAGTATAGCAAATACTTGCTATTTAATATGTAAATAAGCATATTATATTTGCTAAAAATATCCTTTGCTTTCGAAAGCTATGATTTTGAAAGTATAAATCTTTTCTCTGACACATTATTAGTACTGTCTCATTGAGGATTCAAAATGAAAACTGAAACCATTAAAGTCCTGGAAATGATTATATTTCTACTTTCAATATCAAACACCCTACTACTAAAACTCACGATCATGTACAACCTAAACTGGAAAGAAATACATTCGAGCAGTCGTAAAACGCTATAAGGAAAGATAAACTGTAATAGGAACCACGATTTTATGAAACATTTTAAAGGTAAATATATCTTGTTAAAAATACACCTCACTGCGAACACGCTCGTAAACAAAGCAAAATAACGTTGGCTAATATGTCGAAAATATTAGTAATGGGTTGTAAAATTACTTGTCGACTATTTCGTAAAATATCGCGATTTTTTTTTGTAGAGATAATTGTTTTTATAGCAAGCAATAAATAACTAATTTCTCATTATGTTGGAGAGATGTAATAATCACAGCCATCTATTTTATCTTTATCAATACAACTAGATAAACATTCCAATTTTATTTTGTGTTAGCCAGAATGTTGAAGAACATTTTTTTAAAGCCGTTTACATTAGTCTCTAGAATAGAATGTCAACAAAACGGAAAACATTTGTTATTTTTAATAAATGTAATTGCAAGTGCTCTGCATAGGAATATCATGGTCGTTTACATAGTAGAGCGTGGTTGGCGAGGTTTTTGCCTATGATTTTACGAAGTACCTAGACTAGATTTGACCATATACTAGACTAGTTAAGAGAATTAGGACGTAACACTTATCAGCGGTTGGCCAGAGCCTCGACATTTATACGATACGATATTAGAAGACTTTATACGAGTATATCGTTGTGAGAATATGAGTATATTTATTATCATTAGCTGTTATTATTGCTGTTAGTTTTAAATTTGAAACTTATTGTAACTCATTTATGTTATTTTAAGGTCATTATTACTTTGGTCGATAATAGTCCCGAATCATTTATCTGAAAAGAACTTGTTTATTTCAAAAAGCTAACGAATCGATTGCGGTCGTCCACAGTTCTTAGCTTTTGTATAGTTTTTTGTTTTCATTTCAAGAGCCTTCTAGAATTAATCAAACCACATACATTAACATTTCTTTGAACGAGTGAACAACTATTACATTCTGAGTTTAGTTAATGGTATTTAAAGGAGTACGTTACGATCTTTTTAGTAGATGTATTATAATATAGCAGGCACTAAAAACAATACAATGTACTAGTTACAAGCCTTATCTAGGTAAGTGATACCATCTGCTACTATACCGGTCATTTAACACATCACGGAGAACGGTGAGATGAGGCCGTTTTCTATTACACTACAGATATATTTAATTTAATACCAGTATCTAAATTTCTGAAAATACCCTTAAAATGTCATATCACAATAATGAAACATAAAGTGATTCATCGTACACATTATAGTCTACAGCAAGACGTCGATGAATTTGTACAATTACTGTAAAAAAGTCTAATTAAAGAACGACAATACGTTCCTTACACGTACCGGGATTAAGTCATTTAAATGCTGCAAACGGCCTTGAGAAATAAATTGGATACGAAACGTGAGCGGCGGAGCCACTTATCGATATATAACAGTTTGTGATGGATCGGCCGCCTGCACTGGATATACTGCGATTGGATTTTGTACTCCAAATACTTATCGACGGAACCTTTCAAACTTTAAGTATTGCAGTTTCTTCAGCAGGTGATTTGATGCGAACAAATTGGAAACTTGTGAAAACAGTTCTGAGCTCCGTGTAGATCTAGAGATTGCTTTGATGAATTCTTTTGTACGAGTAACTTGATATTTTAGGAAGGAAATAATGTGGAACATGAATAATGTGATTAACGGCCGTTGACGGATATATCTAACAAAATCAATAGATTTACTATCGTGTCTGGTACACTGGCGGTTAAAAGGACCTTTTACGTTAAATATAATTTTACTATAAATAACTACTTCGTATAAATTCAGCAAATGTTTGTTTACTTCGTAAAAACAACATTTCTAAAATATCATGTTTTCATTCAGACTATTACCAAGTCTGAACATAACAAGAGGAACATATATATATTTAAACATGATTTTTGGTATATTGCCACGCCAAGCACGGTGTTCTCTAATAACTACTACATGTCCTTCTTCAAACGAGGTTTAAAGAGTCCTTTTCTCTTGATAAGCAGCGGCATGCCTTTGGAATTGTAGTAGGCTGCGATAAAGTAAATCGAAGCGAATGCCATCATCACTTAAAATCTATATAAAATTTTGCAACGTTTTTTGAAACTCTTGGATTCAAACTGTCTTGCTGCTATATATTAAAGGGAGCGGTCTTGTTTTACTACAGGTTGTTTAACTTTAAAGATTAAAATCTCAATATCAACAATTTGTAAAAGACTTGTTTGTTATAAATAAAGATTTTTCTATTTATATCACATACCGCCTGATGCTTAATTTTACTAAAGATAAATCTGGCAATATAATTTATTAGTTTAAAATATAAATAAATGAAATCGCATTGAATTATCTACCACTCTTATATTGATAAGCAGACTTTCACAACCTAGGTACTTTCGTATACAATACAGCTACAAGTAGGTAGGACGATCTGACACCAATTTATCGCTCGCTTCTGTCTAGCCAGCCTATTGTGTTAAATTTATTACTAACACAGCATCAACTGGCCGAGCTTCTATTAAAGATCGATTAGAGATAGGCTCAATATTTACTGTTGCCAAGTATTCTATCATTTTTATAATAACCCCGACCAATTAAGAATAACAAATTATTTTACCGTTACAGAGTATGAGATTTTAATTATGTTTTCGACTATAGGATCTTCATATAATTTGTCAACTACGAGGATAATTCCGTCCTTCTATGTTAAATTTAAGAGAGTCACTAGGCTCACATTTAATAATGAGTTTTTTTTGCTGCTTTTACAAAGTCATTCGACCCTTTATAGGACACCAAATTTTTATTGACATCTAAAAAATACACTTATGAACTTCCCAGATTTAAAAAACATTGATATTTTAGAGACGAATGAAGTCAATACTTAGCTAGAAGCATCGTCTAATACCGACATAAATCAGTCTGTCAAAGCCACTAAGATCCCTATCAGTTGAAAGCTGAAGCTAACACGCATGGAGAGAAATTAAGCCATCTGATGTATATACGTACCTGAGCTTTATAATGTTATATATCTACAGTCTTTACTTCAGCTTTATTGTCACACGTATATAGATTTAGTATTCTTTCCTTAAGATACTAGTTAAATTCAAATAGAAACCTTTATCAACAGTAAAAGATCAAATGTCAACTGTACAATGAAATTCAATATCCGGATGAGAGGTTAGCAAACTAAAACGAAAGCCTTCTCCAGTCTTGATAGCTACTATTATCGTATTGCGATTAATCCCCGGCTACTAACTCCTTTGCCAATAAACGGAGTTCCGTTGCGAAACAGCTAAAACCGTTTTTACGGCGTCCGTCAGCTTATCCTGAGTGCAGATAAAGCGAAGATTAACTTTGGACTTTCACAATTCAGGTCCGAAAGTGGAGTGCTGAAAATCATCCAAAATTAAAGGGTAACTGGATCGTTTCACTTTATTTTGGTGAGTCATAGATTAGGAACAGGCTTTGGCTTGATGATGCTAAAAAGCGGTTGATGCAGATGAATGTTAATTATATTGTATCTAAAACAAAGGATCGATTGCTCTTTTTATTTATTTTTCCATCTCGTGCTGCTTAACCCATTGACTGCCAAAGACGCCTTAAAGCGTTACAAACAAAAGCTTTTCCATTGTGTCTGAATTCGTGGCGATCAAAGGATAAGTGTATGTTTCACTAACTTAAATCTGATTGAGGGAAGTTAATAAATAATTCCTAAAATTATTAAGTGATTATTTTATTATATAATATTTCGATTCCAGGATAGAATCCCAATATCAATAATAAAAAACTAATGATATAATAATAAGTCAAAAACATATTATTTGCAACTGATTTCACAGCATTGTGGAGAAATACCTACACCAAAAGTTACGGGGTAAATGCCCTAGCAGCAAAGAAACGATTTTTTTCCGTTCATAATTTTAATGTACTAACCAAACAATCGTCATAAACTTCTGAAAGCTCCCATAATCACTCAACTTTGACAAATCGAAACACAAAATAAAATTACACCTGGAGATGCAATAACAAACAAGTGGTTAAACAGCCAAAAACCATTTGTAATAAGATGCATATAATTATTTTTAAGTTATTCATATTGAAAAGCTTAACTAAGACTGTCATACAATATAATTACCCTCCTATTCGCACGCCATATCACGTATTCAAAGCTATTAAGTAACATTGTTTCATAATATCAGAAGTCTGTTGAAAGCATTTTTATTCTCGTACTGAGTGGCCTTCACTATGCATTTTTCATCCACTTCCCTCCTTGCTTGGAACTGGGGAAATACCTCGCGAGGAAATATTACAGTTGAGGATAAAATCATCTTTCGTCTGTTAGAAAATAGACTGAGAATTTTTGCTTACTGTTCAGATGAATATAAAGTGCTTTAAGGTGTCATACGATGGTATTCCATTTCATTTGTGTCGTTTTGTTTAGTCTTCTTATTTCACCTGCACCATAATTGTCCTCAAATCTCAAATAAATACTAACCTTAACTCAAAGGAAATGTTCATTGGTATTTTAAACTGCAAATGTTAATTTAATTTATGTACAATCACAACACTCTTAGGGATTCTTTAATTAGAAATACATACCCCAATTTGGAAAAATACATTTTATCATAGCATCTTATCGTATTCTTTACTTATTTATATGGATTCCAAAGGCAATTTTAATCAAAATAAATAATTAATAATTTTCATAAATAATGTCATTTAGATTAATGAGTTCATTTTCATTAAATAAGCTGGCTTCTTGCAACTTCTGGAAACCTTCATGCACGCCTGCGTAGAGATTCAAAGGTTGTGTGTAAAGTCGTCCAATCCACACTGGGCCCGTACCCTATACGGGTAGGCTCGTGCCCCTCGGTGGGGACGTTTAATGAGCTGATGATGATGAGAAGCTGGCTTGTTTAAATGAAATTTTTATCACTGCTACGTAAAGAAAAATAACAATATAGCCGTCAAATACAAACAAAGCCTACACAAAAGCAACCTTTTATATGAGCTATGCAAGCCAAGTGTTTACGCAGACATTATTTGGGAAGTCTTTTCTTTAAAAATTGAGTCAGGTGTCTCCTATACATTTTGAGACGTTGATTTACGAATTTTACGACAATGGCGGCCCGAACCGCCTTGTCACGCCTTATGCCGCGCTACAGGCGAATGTACTGTTACGATTTATTGCGAACTCTGCCTTTGTGCGCTTTTTATTAACCATAGGTTGTACATAGCTGTGCCTGAATTATGTACGTTCCATCATGGAATCCGTTCTAATAGTATCTGTTCGAGGCAAAAATTTCATCTCAAGTATGGGGGATACGAGAAGTATACCGTGACTTAGCATCTTTCAGTCACAAATAAGAACTCCAATTTCCTAGTTTGCAAACAGATGGCGTCATTAAGGTTTTAATAGTTTCTCGTGGGTCTTCAGTCAGAACATCTGATTGTCAAATAAATAAAAACAAGAGTCTTAAAGATAAAAAAACTGGTTAAAATGAAGTATGATTTAACTCGTCATAAACTTATAAAGGCTTTCTCAATAGCATGAATAATATTAAAAACATTTTATTTTTATTCATAGTTTACTGATTTGACGCAAGTGATTCTTTAAAAAAGACAATATGTCTATGGTAATACTTAAATGTCATATAAACTTAATCATACAGGGTACTCTTTCAGGTAAATTTTTTGTTTTCTTTCGGCAAATTTGGATGATTTATGGTTGTAGCTAAAAATATTTATCAACATTTAGGTCATGTAAAACTGGAGCTGAAAGCCATCCCGTCTGTTCTTTTAACACTGATTTATAGCCGCCAAAACGTATCTCGTCGTTTCTGTCAGAGTGATATGCGACTCCAAAGTATCCAAAAATACCCTATCACAAATCTAGTAGTATAATTTGACATATATATAAAAAAGAAAGTTATTTATCATTATTAATTTATTTTATAAAGACATGCTCAGTTAGTTTTACAACGATCTCATTACTCATACATTCTAAAAATATCTTTAAAATTATTTCTACAATTCATTATTTAAAGTCGATTTCTCATTTTAAGGAGATAAAGTGGAAATTATAAAGTTCTAGAAGAATCTCGTTTTTAATTTTTTTTCGAATTTCTATTATAATTACATAATCCTTTACTTTTCCTTATCTTGTAATTACAAAATCTAATCTCATTTTTGACGTCCTTTATATCCAAGTTTAGGTAATTTTGCTTCAAATTAATAGACTCAGCGCCGACAGAGAGCGCTATGTAACTAATTGCCGGCTCTTTTGCCACCATTTTGTTTAATTAATTCCTTTTGAGGTATCTCTTTGAGGATATTTGCATTACTTTAGACGACTCAAAGTAACCAGTCAATGCTAGAAGAAACAGTTAATAGTTTAAACTCTTAAGTACTGAGATTGTTTTTATTCATGAACTTTATACTAAAGACAGGCGCATTAAAAGCTATAAGTGCACTTAATAACTACTTAAAGTGATTTCCCAATAATTGTTCCAGATATAGAGGTAGTAGTAGGTTAGAATGATAAAATAAATCCCCATTCAAGAAAGATGACTTTATGCTTCAAGGGCACGCCACAATCATGATACCAAGTCAGTCCCGGCTACAATCATGATACCAGGATGATAGTCGTTGAAACCCATTTTTTTTGGGATTAAGCCAGCGTAGTGGGTTAAGGCATAAACTTCTGATAGCTGTGTAGAAGCCCTATCCCTACAGTGGGACCTTATAGGCTTATGATGATAATGAACTTATTCACTTTAATAGTGAAATAATACCTGACATCATATTTTTACTAGGTGGAAAACTCGGTACGGATAGATAGGTACAACCTCAGTGCCAGATAACTTACCAAGAAACACAAGTTTTTTCCACTTCTGTGTTACGTAATGAGAGCCCTGTAGCTAGTAAAATTACCGGGTATAAGAGACCTAACATCTTTTTTCTCAGGTGACGGGAGCAGTGCGGCATTGATAGAGAATAATAACTGTCTATCAGTTGTTGTTATCATGCAATGCCCCTCTGTCATTTCCAGGTGTGTTTTCGACCGTCCTGTACATAACATAACGTCCACTTTGTAACATAAAAAAAGTCCTTTGTCTCGGCTATTGTGTGCTGAGCGGTGTGGCAGAAAATATAATTACAGCTATTAGTTGTCGTCTGTATCTATCATGGTAGGCGTATCAGATACCATCAGCTTAGTAAGTATTGAAATACGAATCGCAACAACGTGTAATGGTTATCCAATAACTTGGCCTGCACTTGTACAAACATTCGCAAGATACCATCGCCACGGGTGTGAATAGAGCGAGCCAATTGCAATCCGCATCGGGAATAGCTCATACAATAGCCTCGAGTTATGCAGCTGGTATGGTACAATTCACGAAAGACCAAAATGCGGCTTTCATCGGCGTAAGATTAACATTATTTTAATGAAAGTGTAACAGTATAATAACGAAATACTAAAAAGTATCATAAGTGTTAATAGAATAAATCCCGCCGTCACCACCATCGCATCTTCAAAGGGTTAAAAAAATGTCATCAACAGAAGTGGTATCTTTCGTGAATCTTAGTATACCAGGGTAACACTTGCAGCTTTCATTTGAGTATTTTTTAAACAGTTCATTATATTTATCATTGAAGTTATGAGACGGTGAATATAATGACCACATCAGTACGGAGGCCTCTTTTTGAGTCTTCATCCACCTAAAATCGCCTACCATCCACATTAACCAAATCCATCATAATCCACCAGTAATTTCCCGCCCATCATGTATTGGTTCTAAAAATCATTCCAAATATTTCAATTTTCCTATTTTATTTATTTATTTTTTTTTTTTTGTTGTTTTGTTTTGTTTCCTAATGTTTTTCCAAATTCAAAATCATCAAAGATTATTCCAAACTATCGTCAAAGTAGCTCAATCTTACTCTCGGTGGAAATGAGATAGACTGTATCCGATCAACAACAGTAGGTATTCATAAAAACTATCACACTCCTAACTACAGAATTCTCCACATTAACAGATATTTTTAATACCCTCACAAAGAATAGTCCCCACTGTGAATTCTGTTTCGCGGTAACTGGTATTATGAGCGATAGTAAGCATAAACTAGCTGGTAGATTGTCCGATATTTTGTTACCTTAGTTCAAAAAATATCGGACGTGGCTCATTCTCAAAAGACTCTTTTTTTACTTTGATAACATCACTTCAATCTATTGTAGTAAAACTACTGTACATACTAATTACTGCGGAGATCTTTCCCATTTTGCGCCATATATCTTAGTTCTCCGATTTCCTTATCCAGCCTCCATCAGTGTCCTTCCATAAGTCATAGGTCCATCGTTTGCCAAAGTTTACGCCCAAAAACTCAAACTCCAGACCTCTTTGTTATGATACAATTTGTGTGTCTCTTATGCAATGTATTATTAAAGTACACAGCTGCACCTCGGAGAGATGTTCAAGCTAAGAAAGACATTAGTCAGCCTTTATCTGCAATGGGTTATACGAGTACACGCGATAGCGTATTAAACAATAGAACATAATTATATAGAAGCGTACTGTCAACTTTTTGTATTAATAACGAGCTTTACATTAAAGTATTAACGCTTTTATATTTAAACTACCAGCCCGCCACTGTTTCGTCCTGAATTCTCTTTTCGCTTATGGACTCTGGGAGAATATATTCTATGTGTTAAACTGATTTATGAACATTTTTATATTAGGTCCAATATTACCGGGTACATGCTAAGATTTAAGTGTCTGCGATACTTATTTATATATAATTATTTTACGTCCAAGTCTTTGTATCACGCAAAAGTAAATAGAGGAGCTAGTTCAACCATAACGACAACCCCTTATGATACTCATATAATATACTTAGAACATTCGAAACAGGTCAATGCTTAAATGAATTTCGACCGGTAATTGGTAACTGTCAACATCGGAATGGACTGTTTGCCAAACACATATTCAGTGATTTCGAATTCTCAACGAAACTGCACTACTGTTTGAGCATTATAAACCCTGTTTCTATTGCATTAAGTTACACTTTATTGTGTACCATTACATTCTATATAAAATTGACTGCGACAGCGGCATAATCATTTATGAAACGGTCATAAAGTTGGAAACGGAACGCATTTCGATACAACTCACTCTAGCAGATAAGTGCATTTAAACTTTGAGCTATCACGTTCCGTGAATACAAACATTGTGTATAAATTATATTGTTGCACTTTGTGTTTCAAACAGGGTTATCTAAACTACGGCGTGAGCTCGAATTTGCTTTAGGGATATGCTTTTGTAGCAAAGTTAATAACGAGTTGTTCTTGCTTATGAAATTGTTTAGTTATCTGCTGACCAATACGGGATCGCGGGATTGATCGTTCGGAATTTGATATTAGTTTTGATGACTAAGTAAATCTGCTAAAGTTTCGTTGAGTTAGTACTTAGTCAATCTAAGTAAATTAATATGCTAAGGTTTTGTTGAGTTAGTGAGTTACTATAATTTTCTCTATTGAAGCAATATTATACAAATTTATGGTTTTGTAAATGAATGCGATTTATTTGAAACACTTTACAACAGAATAGGATTCGTGAAAAGTTTTTGGTTATTAACGCTTTTCAAATGGGTCACTAACCTTTTCAACTTTTGTCAACTACAATTAGTAATACTATGTTAATGCTGTGTTGTGTATTAGGTATATTTTACATAAGGCAATGCAAAATTATAACAATAAACGAGCAGTCACCCGATTCGGAAAAGATCGCGGGTTCGTTATCATTCAAATATAATATGGACTTATAATGCTTAGGATTTACCAATCTAAAAAATTCAAAACCAAATAATGCACTCTATCCAAAATTTATTTGAAACTTCAAGCTACACTAGAATAGAAAGGAGAGAATTCTTAACAAGAGCAATCCCAACGAAGTGTTCTACCCCGCAAATGCTTCTCATTTGCAATGATGCTGGAAATTGGCGTGTGTACTGTTTGCAACGGAACATACTTACGTATCTCAGTGCGATTAGTCAAAGGCCGATAAGCTCTTATCATAATTTTGATAATTTAATCACATACATAATATTTAAGGGCAAATTATTGATGATGGTGAACGTCAATAATACTCGTAGACATTTTAGGTATTGAGGGCATCAAGTTGAATAGAAATTTCGTTAAAATGTTAAAATAATATTTTCTCGTTAAGGTTTTTGTTCTGGACAAAACTTTACTCTTTTTGCGCCTGTAATATTTGTACTGTTCCTATTTCCTAGCATTTGCCAGCGACTTTTCTTAAGTTATTGATCTCGGTACCATTTAACAACTATTTTGTTCCAAGAGCTATGTCTATTCATAAACTAAGACGGAAATCATAATGAGATTATATTGTATTATAGCTATGAACTTTAAAAAACTGGAACTACTTCCTAAATTTTGTATTAGCTAGGGTAAGCGGTTTTGAAAAACGTCGTTTAGTTATTGGTTAAGTGAAACACTACGTACTAACCTATATACTACCACTTTTTATTCATATACATATAAAAATACGCATCCGGTTCCCAGGACTAAAAGCTTTCCCGCTGCACTAAACACGCGTGTAATCTGTAGAACAATAGTCGAATTTGAAACTAACCCAGGCCCAATATGTCAAAATTTAATCGCCATTTGACCTGCGTTATTGCTATCCACACTAATTGTTTTACGTTCAATTAATACGGGTCCGAGTATCTGATCAGCACGGGCGATGCAGACTGATTTTGCTGCATGGAATTCATAAAATGAGTTAGTGTGCGCTTCATATGCATAATGAGTTTATACTTGATTATTTAGTACGTTTTATGACTCCAAAATATGCGTTTAGACTATCTTTTAAAGAGAATTTGCAATTCTTTTTAATATTGGCTTTGAATCCAATTCCTAAAATAATCTACAGTATCTACACATAACCAACCACAAATCAACAGCTCAAGTTTAATTAAACTTCTTCAATTGTTAAAAATAGCGACTTTGTAATATCTCATTATCATGATTTTAAGTTTGATTAAGGTATTAGAAGACACCAACACTTAGCAACCACACTCCATAAAATTTCCCACCGGCCGACCAACTGTAAGGTCCAATCTGAAAACCAGTGCTGGGCTACCGAGCCTAGTTTATTCTGAGATTGGTTCCTTTTGCTTAGGTTTTTAGTTATGTTATACTTTAAATATTGATGTTGTTTTTACTTAGCAATTAATCTTATTTTTTTTTACATTTTCACAGTTTTCTGCTGTATTCGAACTCACAACCTCATAAGCGAATGCTCAGACCAGAAGAATAAAAATGCAGTTGGTTCAAGCAAGTACAACCAACGATAAACAGGTTCTGTTTGTGTCACAAAGGAATTACTTGCGAACTTTTATTTAGTTTTTATTCATGATGGCGGCTTTGTACTGAGCCGGGAATTAACGTGACATTTGAACAAACACGCTTTGTAATTGCATAGAATACAAATGTTCTGTGTAAATTTGTAATTCAAATTGCAAACTTGCTTAAATTAGCGTAAGAAATAGTTTTCAATGTTCCTAGTTGCAAGGTGCAGAAACCTTGAAAAAAAATCTTAATTACGTTTGTTAACAACACGGTGTTTATTCCTATTCCTATAACAGTTGGGGTTTATTGATCGTAGGACATATTTCTAAATATATGACCGTGATATTAAATCCTCTGTTTGTGTCTGTCACGTTACGCCGGACCGTTAATGGTAGAGACCGTGTTTTGACAAAACACCGAAGGGTTCCTTAGTCTTTGAAACTTTGAAAACTGGAGTTTATGCGGAGAGATTCTCCGGAATTAGGTTAATCCGGAAAGTATTATAATTATGTATGTAATTACCTATGTATCTCGAAAAGATTAAAATATTTTTTTTATAAGTCTCCTTAATAAAGCCAATTACTTAAACCTAAATGAGCCTTAGAACCGTAAACAAGTACGATCATTTCTAGAAAGAACAGTGAGCAAAATGAAAACTTGAGTACTAATATGACAGTTGTAAGAGAAGTTTATAATGGAGCTAATGGAAGCTAAAAAAGTTTAAATAAGTCTTGTTTTTAAAATAAATAAGTGACAAAAAAATCTAGTAACAACTAGACAAGAGATTTTATTTTCATAATCGAAGACATAACAGTGTCCTAATTATCCCTAAGAGGTATTTTATCCAAGGGCTTGTTATCCATCGCAACATATTATCTAATCAAATAAAAAAAGACGTTTGTATAACATGTTTTGTATACAAAGACAGCTAAGATTTACGTTGCATATTAGTTCTTGAAAATTGTAGCATGTCTTTGAAATAATACAAAAACAATATTCCTACTAGGCTAAATAATATCCATTAAATGTATATCATAAATTCAGAATTAAATGCGATCTTAACGCCATCTTTATCACTGAAACGAAAGAGGAATAGCATTCTCGACTTCTGATTATTTTTC
This sequence comes from Leucinodes orbonalis, assembly GCA_019425675.1. Lineage (NCBI taxonomy): Eukaryota > Metazoa > Arthropoda > Insecta > Lepidoptera > Crambidae > Leucinodes > Leucinodes orbonalis. The sequence goes on along the minus strand of PQWD01009855.1, from coordinate 57,464 downwards.
ATACGAGACAAGTTTACATAGAGCTAATCTTACTTCCAACGCTATTGCTAGATGGCGCCAGTGGTAAGACGTTTATATTTTCTTAGTATGTCTTCGATTTTACTTTTATTTCACACAAAATACCAAATTGTTGTGCTCGTAGTTTGAAGTAATATGAAGCTTGAAGTTAATTACTAAGACATCAAATTAATTTTAAAATAAAATTTATTACAAATAATGTTCAGAATACATACAATATGAATAATCTATGAATCAAATACACAATCAAAGATATTTATGTTTTAAACTTTTGTAAGTAGCCCATTGACTGTTCAAGTTTGAATAATAAAAATATGTTTTTCTTGCTGGTTCCGTAGAATAATTATTGAAAAAAATAATAAAGTTTTCCAGCATTGAATTTATGTTTAATTAAGATATGAATACTAGTATAGAAGTTGTCTTCGTTGCAAGATTTCATAGCCATTTACATTTTAATAATAAGTTATATTTCTATTAGAAAAATAAACAACAACTACAACTATACGAGTATTCGAATTTAACGTTATTTAATAAACGATATAATATAACCAAGAAAACATTTCGTATCAAACCATACAGTGCATAAGAACACCAAATAGCATGAGCTAATACCAAAACAATTTCACGTCGATCATAAACTATAGCAAAGGCTCATCATCATATCGGGGCCAACCATAACAACCACCCGTCGAAACTGTACGAAATCTAAACAAACGACAATACTCAGTCTCTGTCAGCCACCGCACGCCACACTGGAAACGTCGTTAAGAAAACGATAAAAAAGTGTTCGAAAAACGATAAAGTGTTGGAACATGACAGACGCAACAAGCTGATATGGGCAGTAAAAGAATAACATGGAGATGACTCGCTACGTTGTGTTTGCAGTTTTTTCAATACTCGCCGTTGCTACATTACAAGTAAGTGGATATTTGTAAGCACGTAGCTCGGTACTCAATCGTTTAGGTAAGTCTTCAATGCAGTGCCAGATATCATCCCGTAAATGAGAAGTGTTATGAAATACTTCAGTTTTGGACAGAGGACTGAAGTAATTAATGTATAAAATTACTAGTTGAATCATGAGTTAATTAAAATAATATTTATCACTTACTTGTAACATCAGATAAGCATACTTTCTTGTTCACAACAAATAATAAAAAAGTGTCAATATTCCCGACAGCAAAAAAAATACGGAACCCTAAAAATCAACAAATAGCTTATCGACATCATAATATTTTGTGTACTCATTGAACAGTCTACGCGCCCGCTTCAGGGTTTTAGACATTCAGAATCAAGCGTAGGAGACCTGTGCTAGCAGTGGACTGCAACAGGTTGAAAAGAAAGAGAGAGGCTTACGGGGCATGATATTTGTAAAGTAAAAGTTTAAATTAATATTTTTTAATGACTTATGAAACAATAGGTAATTTAAAAAGCGAATGCTGATCTATAGAATCATTGATCTAAATATAACTATTAATAAGTGATATTCGTCTTTTTCTTTTCTATATTTAAAAATACTAAGTAAGGTACTTAGTATCTTTAAAGAAAGTAGTCTAAATTTCTATTGAGTACAGCATACTTTTGTGTCACGTTTTAATGCACGTTGTTGTGGTTTTGCTTTGAAGCTGTTTTGTTTATTTTGCTCATTTTACTTCAAAGGACGTTGTTGAAGTCCGCTTCAAGCTTTGTAGCGTATAGTATTGTGTTAAAATTTGTAAAGGCATTACAATCACATTGTTCTTACCACAATAATTACGTTTTTGAATAAACAGTTTAACATAGATGTTATCCTGAATAAATTATCGTAAAATTTGTGAATTATAAATGTAGTACCCTATCAATACTCCGTGGTGAAGAATGTCTCAAAAGTAAAACTTTCTTGCTTTCACAATGCATTTGCATTTCTCCACAACATCAATTACAAACTTCTTGCCAGCGCGATGGATGAAACTGCTTTTTTGCTAGTAACATTTAAACCTTTTCGTTCTTGTCGCACAAAAGAAGTAGTGTATCTTAAAGAATTTATTTATAAAAGTATCTATTTTATTAAAGAAAAAAAATTTTTTTTTCCACCCATCATTGTTATGTTGTAAAAGTTTGTTCCTAGTTATAAACATTATGGTAGACAAAAGCGCTGATTGCTTCGCCATAGAGCCATTACTTATATCTTGTAATTGTAAAAAAATATATACCTTTATTTTCTTATTTACCATATTATATTTTTAGCACAGCATTATGACGCGAGTAGGTACACGGTTAATTCAAACAAACTCATATGAGACGCGCTCTGCCATAAAATATTCACGGATCACCGCTACCAAGCTGCCGTTATTCACATGTGCTAAATATTCAAAGCTTAAATAAGCTCGAGCCGTAATCTTTTTATAAGGTACTACTAAAATAAACGTGCAAAATGGTATTTTTATAGGTATAAGCATTGTCTTGCTTATTTTGAAGGTGAATAAAGTCAAACTACATAAATTTAACTTTATATATATATATATTAAAAATATTAATAAGCGATATTTTAGTAGCACTTTGGTAACGGATACAATATAATAAGTATCATTGAATTGCGGATTTGTATCTATTAATTGAATAATATTGAATAATCTAGTTTTGTATGATTATTATTCCACAAAAATATTTAAGTCAAGCGTCACTCATCAAGCCCTCGGAGGGGAAAGATTTGGCAGCGCAGCGCCCTAAATGGCGTCGGCTTGTTCAGAGGCAGGTTCGCATTTTTGAAGATCAGCTTAAAGCCTGATCTAGACGCTAAACGCGAAGAATTAAAAGCCCGAACACCCTTCAGAATAAATAAATTATGTCTAATGGTAAGCTCACGTGTGCATAATGTGCTCGTGAGTTTACTGCAAAGATCGGCTACGTTAGCCATCTTCAAGCACATGTGCGCCGTACTGTTTAGGAGTCGAAGTGGTCGCCATGACCGAAAACGGTCGGATTATTCATAGTTCATCATCTCAGTCAAAAAAATTTATTTTAAATAAAGCTAGTATATTGAAGGTTCTCGACCAAATTCAAATAAGCAGCGTCAGCAAAACCTAGTCGTTAACGCGAGCTACCTCATTAGTGTCGCTTGTTTCTACAGGAACTAATTCCTCACTTTGAAACTAGGCTGAGGTTTGAAGTATATATTTGAAACAAATGAGTAAACATTTGGACCTTTACCTATTACTACTAACTATATAATATTAACTAAAAGAATGAGAGAAAATACTCGGAAAAATACAAAAAACTCTAGTCTATACTTAATCCAATAGGCCCCGAGAACGAATAGCATAAGATACGCGCTTAAATGACAATCGCCTAAGTTAAGCAACTATCACAATCATCATAATAAGCTCATTGAACTTCCCCACCAAGGGGCATGAGCCTACCCGTATAGGGTGCATAGGACTTAGTCGTCCACGTGGGCACATTGCGGATTGGTCAACTTCACGCAAAACCTTCGAAACTCTTCGCAGGCGTGTTCAGGTTTCGTTACGATGTTTTCCTTCACCGTAAGGGCGTCGGAAAAGAATTCATACGTGACGGGATTTGAACCCGCGCCCTCTAGATTGGAAAACACAAAATTGGTGTGGACCAATGAGCCACCGACGCTCCCTACGATAGCGCATAGTAAGAAAGAAAAATGCAATTCTTTAGAATCGATGAATCATCAGTAAGATATTTCCTACCATGACAGCACCATTCATAATTGATGTTTACATTTTGTATATCATAATAATTATCAAATGGTTCGTTGTTTTAAGTATTGTCCTCTTGCATTGTCGTTTATGAATCATTATTGTAAACATTACAGACCACAGACTTTCAAGACAACTTGATAAATGGCTATCGAGCCCTCATCGCCGATATCCAGGTCAGAACACAGAAGTCCAGGGAAGATATGGACACCCTGGTCTCGCAAAAATCAAACTGCTGATGAAGAATGAAGCCGACAAAGCCATCAACTATATGACTGATATTTGGAACAGATATCATATATTTCCAGGTAAGGAATACTCTACATTCAATTAGTCAATATAATATGCTTAAATAAAAGAAATGAGTAAAGGCAATTTATTTATTATAGAAAACATGCATTATTTATATAAGATAACAATAATAATCCACGAAAATGCATTTATTTATAACAAGTGAAATCCGAAATATAAAATAAAATATACTTTGTTAATTAATCATCAATTAAATAATTTAACGTTTAACTTGGATAGTTTATAAGAGTTCATTTATTTATAATCAACACAACAATACTTTTTTAATAAACGCCAGTGGCACTTAACAGCAACAAAAGTGATTTCTTTCAGCGACTAACATTAACTCTAGAATCAACTCCGAGCATAATATCAGATCTAATAACAAAAATATATATTTTATGATTTTTTATTTTCTTTTAGGTAATAATTCACGACAGAAAACCTCGCAACGGTACATATTGCAAGGAAAGTATAGTAAACTTCTGGTGAAAACTTGCAGCTAGCTGACGAGAATGTTACTCTTTGCCTTGCCTTGGGATACCAACGAGTACAAAGATTACCTGGTACGTATACATATTATTATACACAAAAAAACTTATGATATATTCTTTCTGAACACAGGTTCACACTGACGATGATAAGTATTAGGTGTTTATTTTAGTTAACACACTAGATAACTAAATAATTATGTGTACAGTTTTGTCGATTTTATAGCTAATAAGTTATATTTATTTATGATATAAGCGTCTAAAAATAATTTTGATGTAAGCATCAGGAGCGTCGGTGGCTCAATGGTGTGAACTGTTGCCTTCCGATCTGGAAGGCGCAAGTTCAAATCCCACAACGTGCCAATGTGTTTTAGAAATTTCGAAATTATATGTACGTTATCCGACGCTGTTACGGTGAAGGAAAACATCGTGAGTAAACCTGCGCACGCCTGCGAAGATATTCAAAGGTTATGCGTGAAGTTGACCAATCCGCACTGTGCCCGCGTGGACGTCTAAGGCACACTCTTTACGGGTAGGGTCGTACCCAACGGTGGGGGCGTTGAATGAGCTGATGATGATGATGCATATTAAATCCACAAGACTATAGACATAGGAACAAAAAAACGCACATTTCCAAATCTTCTGACAGAACGTACGAAGTCTGTCGGTCCACTAGTTTCGTTATAAAATCTAAAAAAAGAAGAAATATCATTATTTATCATGGAAACAGTTTGTTAGGTATGTGTAATCACGGAAGTACCGCCACCTGAAGCAGGGTTGACGCGTATTGTATTCCAATCGAATAAAGCGTCTCTGTATAAGGAATTGTATACCAACCATGTTTAATTTTGATTGCTTTTGTGTCAATAGACAGATATCACCTGTGAAGCTATTCACGTCATATCAAAGACCCACCAACCACTGCATGTTTATGTGTCAAGTTACAAACTTACAACAATACAGTATAGATAGTATATCAGTGTATAAATTCAAACCTGAAACCTATTACAATTATTGGTCATAAAAATTATAGTAGGTTGTAAGGAATTTATTATTTATGTATCTCGTGGTATTTTCTAATGATAAATATCAAAATACGGTCTGAAAAGAAAAAACATGAAACGTTTATAATTTTGAGTTCTAGGATTATGCGAATTATTTTTCTCACATTTTAACGTGTCTGTTACTAACTAAGCCTGACTACAGGAATTAGTGTATTCTTGTTAAATTTTCATGATATATCTATTTATACTTTAGGAAAATGGAATTTCGAGATTAATTTAAAATTGTTAATATCTTAAAATAATTGTGTTTTCGTTTGGAGATACATTAAATTAGTGTGTTATCTCATGTGTTTTCTCTTTTAATTTCAAATAATTCGTCAATTATATAGATGACCAAAAAACAATAACATAAAAAAAATATATTACATAAGCTAGGATATTTATCCGTTTTGTAATTCCAAAGGTTCGCAAATTTTGTTAAGTCAAAGCTGAGTGCACCTCTATTAAAATGTCAGGTTGATTCATTGATAGCAATTTTTAATTATATTACATTCTTTGTCAAATTGACCGTGCCAGCCCTATCGCGGCCCACTTTTATTTTGCGGCTCTGTTCCTTGTTTGGACTCGGCGTGTTTCCTCTAGCTCAGGATGTGTCCAAAACACATTGCCGTAATTATAACAACAACTCGCAATGTTTGCTTAGATTAATGTTTGGGAGTGCAACACGGGAAAACACCGCCCTCAATGTCAATTATTAAGAGACATTCCAGTATGTACATAGTTTTGCTAACGATTCTGTTTAAAAACCTTTTTTAATCGTCTTTTGTTATTTAGAATAAAAAACGAAATATAAAATGGATGCCAGGAATTAAAAAAGATAGGTACTTTAGGTTGATGATAATAATATTTTGAATTCATTTGGTTTTTAGAATGAACGTAAGGAATACTCGTAGTAGTCACAAAAATATTAATATCAACATCAACAAGGGAATTTGGGTTTGGTATAGTAATGATAATGAGAGTTTAAACGAAATTTAAATTTATCAAGACGAAGTCTATTCTTATGAACTTACAGCCAAGATATTGTGAAAGATATATTTGTATATAGATTGGTATCACTGTCTAATAAAAAATGAGAAATATTTATATTCCACTAATGTTATTCTACAGAAAAACTCCAAGTCCACTTCGAGACGTTGGAGAACTTGAAAAAATACTCCGCATCGAAACTGTTCGAGTGCCAGAAACAGCAGCAAGTCGGCGGGAACTGCTCCCACGAGAGCCAAGACTTGGAAAGGACAGTTGTGAGTGAACTTTAGCCAAACAATTAACGAGTGACATACGACGCGACACTTTACGGAGTCGACAATGTTATTTTGAAACTCTGTTAAGTTTTCGACACAGTTGCAATGACAGTTAAGTTTTAATGTTTGATCTTGATAGCCATCCTGGGGTGGATATTCCTTTCTTCGAGTTCACTGTTCACTTTGTTATTATGAGGAAATAAATTAACGGTATTATGAAATTTCATCTTTAAATGTTTTGGTTTACAATGATATGGTTTTTATTTTTAAGTACGTAATTAAAATTGTTGTATGTATAATTTCTAAGTTCAGTTTTGGTATATATTATATTCGTTTCACTGGTGAAGAAAATTTCATCATAAGGAAACCTGCCCACGCCTATGAAGAAATTCAAAAGTCGTGCGTCTATTCGTCTAACCCGCACCTAGCCTGTGTGGACGACTAAGGCCTAACTACCCTATACGGGTAGGCTAGTGCTCCTCGGTGGGGACGTTTGATGAGCTGATGTTGATGAATTAGTTTACCGATTCCGCTGAATTCACATGTTCTGAAAGATTTTTAATTGTTGATAAAGTGCCTTTATTGGCAGCTTTTTAATTATTTAATTTTGAATTTCTCCGATATTTATATGTATGTGAACGTTTTAACCGGAACAGTCTTGTACTCTGTTTAATATATTACCCGTATACATCAATGATTTAACAAATCATATAAGAAAAAAATGACTGTTTTTTTTTTATTTGAAATATTTCTGTTTTTTGTTCCAGTTTCTATATGAGACCTCGCCATTCCCTGTGGTGATGGCGGAGATCGCCATTCACGGCTTCAAAGAAGTGTCAGACCTTAGCGTGTGTCTAAAGGACATCATCTCCCGTATGATGACGCATTCCGTAAAAGTCATTGGCGACTTCAACAGATGTATTCATAACATAGAAATGCCCAAACTCAAGTATCTACTTAAATTCATGAAGAAATATGCCTGATTTACACCACTAACCATGAATATAGAAATTTGAACTCAAATTTAACTCTGTCAAAGTCCCATGAACTTTAAAGTTAAACTCTTGACTATGTAATAGATGATAAAATATTTATAAAATGTTTTCAATATAAAGACATTATATTAAGCCAGTTTGATAATGGTACTATGTGTAAATGAGACCAATATTCTGTTTGTATGTATATTTATGACAAAATATGATTTAAATATGAGTTGAAGTTGAATAACTTTTAAGTGGTAATATATGTTTTATAATAAAGTGTTATAATTTATTTTCACCTACGCACACACAAGCTCTTAAACTTTGTTAAAAACTTAATTTATTATTGTTTTCAATAAAAGAACCATTTAACTAAAGCTAGAAACCTTAAAAAGTTGATTGCTTCGAATAAAGTATACGTCGGTATATGTTAGTTTCTATAAGGCTCTATTGAGGCCAGGGGCGTATTATTTCATGTAAAAAAGACGCATCGTCGTGTTACGCGTCATAGCAAGTGACGTCACCAAAACAAATTGACACTACGTCATCAACTTGTTCACGAATACAACAAAATAATAATTTACATTGTGTAATGAAAGTGAACTTAGAAATTATATTATAAGTTCACCAATTTTGTTACACAGCACAAGATAAATGCCATTGTCTTTTGCAAATGGACTACACATTTATAAAAAAAATAACGAAACATAGTGATATTTCTTTTTATAATATATGTGACATTTGAATATGCAATTCCTACATTGATAGGTCCCTTACTTTGTATAACAGCGAAAAATCCAAAACTCCACTGTTGCGAGAAATTGCATTGTTCAAAATCAGGGTTTAATTGGCTTTTGGTAGTCCTACAGAATAACGGAACAAGTTTACATTCCAATTAAATATTCAACGAGTTAAGCTAAAACCAACTTCGACCACAGTCGGGGTTCTAAAATTCGTTTAAGTTATCCACCTAATCTTATTCGACCAACGAATATTTAGTTAGATAATGAGTGGGATTCAATTGAACAAAGTTATATCTGTGTACAAACAAATCTTTAGGGAAAATACGAAAGGTGGAAGGTCACTGAGGATAAAATGTGCTCGTTTAGCAAAAGGGATGCGCTTATTTACGAACTATTCAACCCAACGGTAACTTTGTATTCAATCGTATAAAATGAAATCAAGCTTGTACACAAAAAGTGCCTATTATTTATTATATATTGAGAAAATTCAATGTACAAACATTATGTCGATTACGTTACTATTATTTGTTGGGACAATTTTAACAGTACTTGTATTAAACTTTAGTTGTAAGTGGCTGATATATAAAAATAAACTGTCAGCAAAATATAATACTATGCTAATTAACATTACTCTACCCTTATATTTGTAAGAGGACGTTTAGAGATAAATCATTCCGCGTAAAGAGGGTAGCCATGCCCTTTTATTTAATCTTATGTATTAAAGGTGCTATGTCCTACTCATGGGAATATGGTAATATCCCCTGAGTATCGTAGCGCAGACCTTGAATGCAGAAATGAACTTTTACGGGCTGTTAATAATTATTTCAAATAACAAACAAAATAATTTTAAAGGCAAAGTATTTCTTATTATGAATTGTGTAATTTATGATTATTCTAACTACAACAATTTAAACATGACTTTAAACCACTGAAATAAAGATTATACAGAGTTTATGACTTTACAGTTATCTTTGTGGCGCGTTTATGTTATGGCGATAATCGTTTTCTAATTTGCATTTATTTCTACTTTCACAACTCGTAAGTTACAATTTTAAAACATGTCAACTTGCAATTCTTTTCGCGACTAGGCTCAAATTAACGGAATAGTGCTACGATTTCAAACCTCAAAGACGAACTAGGTTACTCAAGCACTTACCAATGTGATTGGGATATCAGCTGAACAGGGTTGATACTTCAGAAGTCTGCTAAATCGGAGAGTTCGCTGAGCCATTGTCAGAGGACCAACGGGCCGCGACACATGGATAAGAGGCGAGGGCGGAGGAGGAGCAGAGGGACTCGAAACTGGCGGGATATTACGACGAACTGTCTCCAACGGCACTGTCCTAGCGATCAGAGAATCGCTGCCAACCGAATTAGCACTCCCGCTAAACATATTCATCAAGTCTCCTATAGAGCCGCCTCCGCTCGAGCCTCCGCTACATCTCAACTTGTCTAAGTCCGTCAAACTCGATCCGCGGCGAACTCTGAGGCGTGACGCGGTGGGATTAGTGCGATTCTGATATGTATGATCCCGGCGCACGTCCGCCTCGCTGGCCGCTTGCACTTTCTTACACCGCACCATTTTGAACATTATGACAACATGACAAGACCGTGTTGGAAATGCCACTGAACGTGTACACCTGAACGGTGAGGAATTTGCATACGAATAGCTGATAGGTGCGCTCGCGTTGCAATCAATAGGGCCACGGCCGCCCGCAGGATACCGCTATCGCGCCGTTTCCGCCATCGCTTGCGCAATGTACTACTTTAAATTTGTATTTTTTTGAAATTAGAAACTTTCGAAATTCCGGTATACAGTGTTGACAACACGAAAGCCGTTAACGTACTGAGAGGAGAGTGCGTAGTTACGTGTGTGCGTGTGGATGGAGTAACTCAACTGAACTAATGAGGTGATCGGATCGGGTTCAAAGGCATCGCGGGACTCCGCAGGCTACTTAGCTGCCAGACAGCGGGATACCCCGGCGAGGGATATTTAATAATATAAAAACCACACGTTTTTGTACGGCGGTGCTAATGGATAATATTATTTTATCCGATTTATCAGTATTCTACAACAATATGAATCAAATAAAAAATTTAGCTGCATTATTGAACAAGAATCATTGTACTTCCAATATTTACATACTATAGCGAAAATAAGAGACATACATCCCGATTCCTTACTATTTAAGTAACGGTTTCGCCAGACAGTTGAGGCGCTGACGTAAATATTAATCTATAAGACATAAAATTCAATCAAGGGATAGTCCAAACCGACGGACGGTCGTTCTGTTCGTCGATCAATTTATTGTTTTCTATTTGAGTTATAACTGTCATAGATACAAGCTTTGATCTTGCTTCCCATATACGAGTAGAGAGCGTTTTGTTATTATTAATTACGTACAAGTAATTATGATCTTAAGCCGGGTATATAGAAGGCAAATAGATACATTATATGATACAAATCATAAACTTTCATTAGTCTTAACTTAATGGAAACATCTATAACAAAACATATTTCTGCATCGGCCTCCCTTTACGTTTATACTTTAAGGCCTACTCGTACTTTTATCCCAAAGCCCCGAAAATAGGCCTGAGATTGCACTAATGATTTTCCAATTACATACTATGAATGGTTTGTTTCTACATAAAGAAATATCAATCCACAAAAATATTAATCTTGATAAATGAAGTGAAATATATTTTGAAAAACACTTCGTAGCTTATAATAATAATGAAAGACAGACAGACATTCACAGTAAGTTGTAAACTTGTACTAATTGATCTCAAAATAAACGGCATTGATGAAAGTTTAAACAATTAATTGAGCTTGGATTGGCGTCTAGCCTGGTCGATCTCTTAAAAGTAGACATCTCCTACACTACACACTGATATTACTGATAGTCTGATACAGCTTTTATAACGAACGCACCAATTAGCCACACGTTACACACTGCGTTATTAGATAAATTTATAGTACCATGTAATAGGACCTGTTGCTGATAGTAAATCAACTATCGCTTTGTTGTTTCTAACGGAAAGCTCTAGATTCCGAATAATACATATACCAGACAATATTTGTGTACATATTCTGAATAGCTTGTGTTTTGAATGTACTAGGTGGTAGACACGATACTGAGTCGTCTAGGTAGGTACCACCGCAGTGCCAGATATCATCCCGTGAGACAGTAGTGTTATGCACTTTTGTGTTTCGGGATGAGGGCACTGTAGCTAGTGAAATTACCAGGTATAAGAGACCTAGCATCTGTTGTCTCGGGTGACGGGCGCAGTGCGGCATTGATGGAGGATAATAACTGTCTATCAGTTGTTGGTCTCCTTTAATGCCGCTCTGTCATGGTCTGGCGTATCACTTACCATCAGGTGAGCGTCCAGACCGTCCTGTACACTAACATTAAAAAAAAACTTTACAGTTGACTCTTACTAAGTCTTTGTTTATGTATTTCATGTTTAATAAACCAAAGAAGTTTTCAGCATTTTATGATCAGTAAAATTATTGCAAGCACTACCCTATATTTGTATTATTTCTTTATTTTAACTTACATAATTTATTAGCGTTTCTTGTTTTTCCTTAGGCTATTTATTAGTATCTATTGTATTCTACATATTCTGATAGATTAAATGTCGAACAACCCATGAGTTGCACCAATTATGTAATTGTGACATCGTTACTATCATTAGTATGAGTTTAGATACGCAGTGGCGTATATAAAATTGTTTATTAGTACAATTTGTACAGTAATAACATTATCAGCATTAAATGAGGGCATGAGAATTTGCTTCTATAATAAGTAAATTTTTGGCGTTGTAATTTTTTTATAGAACTTCCAACAGGAGCAAATCAAATTCCAATTTTGAAATTAAAAATACACCTAAGTTTAATTTGCCCTTTAAAAAAAATACCAACACTGGTAAATATGTATTGGTTAATGTTATGATTAGGAACGTAGGTACCAGTAATAAACCATAACCATTCTTATTCTATTTATTTTACTCATTAATATATGCTTTGGGTAGATTTTAGTATATTTTTACTAAAATTACATATCAATTACGAGATCGGACAATCGTGGTCGATCTCAAAATAGTTAATAAACGAAATCCATACTCATCAGCCATTCGAATAAGTTTTTCGCTCACCCCAGTTCAAGGTTAACACATTAAGGGGTCAGCAGACTAACAGCTCTTTCCCATTCGAGCAATAGTACACGATCCACTTAGCACAGCGGGATCGACAACTGAACACGTTCTGAGTACTTGACGATATGCGTTTATCATGTACTATGGGAGTGTGTATACATTGATCGATTCGCAGATCATATTAAAAACGATAAGTTATTTTTGGCATTCCATGAAATAACTATGAAACGTACCAGTTTTTAAATAGCACTTTATCCTGTAGAAAAAGGTCATTCCTATATTGTAAACACATTGAAAGACAAAAAACTATCTTAATTTAAGATAACAAAGAGCCTTATGCCGTTTTTTACCAATCCTACAATGATAAAAAAATAAAAATTATTAATTCTCAGTATCAGGAAAAAATCATAAAAAGATTAATATTGTGACAGCAGAAGCAAACTGATATTTAAAATATAGGTATAAACTGAAATTAAAATGATTAACGATTGATTTAATAATAAATAAACACAAAAAAAACCATGAACTTAAAATTAAAAATTATAACACGAGCAAAATGCAATAAAATAGAAATAATTAATAAGACAAAATTTTGCGTCTGCTGTCGAAATAGAAAAATTACTCACGTTTAGCTGCATCACGACTTTGTTGTATGCACGGTGCCACCGCTGCTTTGCGTCAGCTTCGGCTGTTCTGGTTGAAAGTCTATCCTATCTTCTTCGGCCCTCTGCTCCTCGTTAAACACGTTGTCTTCTTGATGATACTCCTCATCTCCCTCAGTGAACTGCTCCTGATCCTCGAATTTTTCGTCATCTTCATGATATGTTTCATCTTGTTCATTGTATGGCTCCCGCTCATCTTGGTACTCATCACCATGCTCATCATAAGGTTCTTCATGGAAACCATTTGCATCTGGTGGCACCTCGTGATACTTTGTTCGGTTATCTTGGAAGGTAACTTTTGTTTTGTCGATAAGAGATTCTGTCAAAAAAAGAACATCGCATCAGTTCATTGTGATTATTTTTTAAACGCAAATTCTTATCTTGAACAAATTTAGTTAGGTACTTTGAAATATGATCGTTAGAGTATTCAGACATACCATGCTGTTATTGGTGGGCCTTTTTATAGACTCTTGTTCGTAAGTAGGATGCAATAAAGGCAGGTGAAAAAAATTTTTCAATGAACAAAGATTCATAATCATTTAGATATATATGATTATAAATCTTTAAGAAATCAAAGAGATGTATCAATTGGATTGTACTTTGATTATACTTTTGAAGTCCATAAAATTTTTTATCAAACAACGAACGAAGCTTTATCAGCGTACATAAACTGGACCAGCAAGAGAGATACCAGTCTGATACCCCTTGAAGTCAAGTCCCAATTAGTTCAGCAGTAGATAGTATGGCTCAAATCTATTAAACATCAATTTCTATAACGTCTTTATAATTACTGTTTCACAAGGTACTTGGCATATAAGATTGTCCTTCTTTAATATGATACCACTTCGTCATCGACGTACAGTGGCGGATTTACTGTTTTTGCACAAATTATTTTAAATAATAATATACATTGTGAACATCTTCTTTCTCAAATTAACCTTAATGTTCCATATAGATACCGTCGTTGCATTCAAAAAAATATTTAATATTCCTTCATATAAGACTAATTTAGGGTTGCATCATCCAATACCCAGAATGTGTTCTAAATATTATGAAATAACTGAAAAAATCAAAATATAAACATATTTAGTGATTCCCTGAATACATTCAAAAATAAATTGCTGACTTATTTTACGTCTCTCTGAGATAGGTCAGCGATTACCATTTTAAGATTATTTTTTTCTCTAATTCAATAGAAACATTTTATTCTGTCTTTAATTGTTATGTATGATAAGTTTATACTTATGCTATATATAACATTGATAAGATATAAGTTGTCTATGTAGCCAAGGCTGTGTACACCTATAAATTGCATACATACAAACCAATATTTCTAAATTTCATAGATGTCGTGTATCTTTTGTATGCAATGTTGTTGGTGTACCTTAATAAATGATTAGTTTTTAAAAATGTACACATACCTTCCTGTAGTAGGAATCGTAATTTTCTCTTCATGGTGAAATGAACTTTGTGAAGTCCTACGATCTATTATTGATGGTGCTTGACTGTGATAGCTGTCGACAGAAGGCTTTCTTATCTGAGAACCATTTCTCGTAGGTGATGCAGTCTTTTGTATACCAATACTAGGTTCCTCTGAGAAACGACGTTCTGTTACGACATCTTCATGAATGGTGTCATGAGCGTATTCATCATCACGATACCTATCTAGAGATGTCCTGTCTCGATCAATAGATTGATCGAATTCAGTCTTATGAAACTCGTCCTCGTAGGCACTTTCGTCGTAACTTGACGGGGGTAAGTCCTCCGGTGCGTCGGGTAACGTCCGAGTTCGACGCACGGAAGGTCTTTGTATAGACTCTTGTCTTCTTAAAGACGGAGTCCTGGGTAATGCAACAGGGGCTGATGACGTAACTGTAGACACTGGCACTAGTGGTGATACTTCTGGGACGGATGCGGCAATTGGTACAGAAGATGCACTAGTAAAGGGCGTTACAGGTGCTATGGCAGAAGTAAACTGGTTAGCTGGCACAGCTGACAAAGCTGCAGTAGCTTGGGGTTGACTAACAGCAGGAGCTCCTACCGCTGCAGCAGCGGCACCAAAGAAACTACCTAGTTTTTTAGCACCACCTGCCATTAGTGAGCCTAAAGTTGCTGCACCGGTAAGGAACGCTTGCTTGTAACTGTTGCGAAGGCTGTTTCTGTTGTTGTTGTTGCTGTTGCAACTGCTGCTGCTTAAGTTGTTGCTGTTGTTGATACTGTAGTTGTTGTTGCTGCTGCAATTGCATTTGTTGTTGTTGGAACTTCTGGTCTTCGAGCTGATTTTGGTCATCTTGATACTGTTGATCAAACTGTTGTTGATACTGGTAATCTGATTTTTCCTGATATTGATCTAGATTATACTGGTCTTCTTGATATTGTTGCTCTTGCTGATCAAATTGTGGGTACATTTGTTGGTCCTCATAATGTGAATTATATTGTTGATAACTATCAGTATATAGTTCTTGTTGCCTACTTACAGGTGGTTGAGGTAAATGGGACGATATAGTACTTGGCACAGATTTAACTAATAATGTATCATCAGCACTTGTTACTGGATATGTAAATTGATTTGTTTCCGTATCTATCCAAGAAGACTTTTGATGAGCTGTAATTTTAAAGAAAACACGAAAAATGTTTAATGAAAATTCTTCACATAAAGAATTAATAATTTGGCACGACATTTTGTTTAGTACAACGCACTTTAAACAACTGATTACGTTTCCATTAAAACGGATGTTATTATCACTTTATGTAATTTTACTGAATGTCATCTGCCACGCAATAAAAATGGGACAGTTAAAAATAAACATATTATACTTGACACATAATATGATGTTTTCCTATTGTTTAATCAAGGATATGGTGATTTGCTTCACACGCAGTTGAAGTGTTACAATATAAAAATATGTAATTATCACTTAACTTTAGAAATTTTTAATGCAAAATATAAACTTATCAAGAAGTAAAATTATAAATTCTTACCAGCAGCAGGCGGAGTAGCATGCGGTGTTTCGTCGAAGAAAGGTTGCATCCCATCTTCATCGTAACTACTAAAACAAAATGCAAATTCTTGAAAAATCATAGCCAAAACATTACAATGCCTTAAAATGTGTTTTATGTTACGATTTATTGAGAAAATTATGTTGTTTTTTTTTTCAATTTATTATGCCTACTCAAGCTGTGTGGCTACTGATAAGTCTATTCAACTGGTAATCCCCAAGCGAAATCACTGTGTATTTCTCATGTGTGAAGTGGAATATATTTCACGGTGATCAATTAATAACTATAAGCAACATAAGGACAGCCCTTTCCTAAGGTCTAATATGCAGCTGTGGACCAAATAAAAGAGATTAAGGGGTCTCTTTAAGGTATTTTCTACAATATATTTTAATAAATAACAATCTTATGCTTCCTACTTATGCTAGGGGATGTCGAAGACATATAATATAAATTGAAATTAATATTTTTGCTTTGCAGATGGTATGTGTAACTAATTTTATTTTTTATTGCTTTCAATTATACCACTTTAATTGATGCTTTGTCTTTTGCTTGGTTGATATTAATTCATTATAAAACAGTTTTTTATTTTCAAGCAAGAATAATAATATTTACAAGAACTTCAATACAAAGGAACAGGTATTTTAACTAATATCTAAGACTCATTCGTCTTCCGGGCATACATTTTCAATATAAAATAAATGGTTTTAAAATTAGCCATTAATTTCAAGCTTGTATCTGCATAATAAGTACACTGCTATGCCTCAATAATACTTTGATGTCCTCGGCAATCTAAGAAAGTTTTACTCACCAAATATATATGTCGATACTAACCTCGTATTAAAATTAGTATCTTGATACTGGTCTGCTACAGTTTCAGTAAACTCCGGTTGATAGCCGTAGTTACCGTAGCCGTAATTTACATCAGTCATAACTTTTTCAGGTTCTGTTGGGAAAAAAATAAATTATATTTCTCATTGTTAAAGTTTTTTGCTTAATTTGGGACTAGATCGCGCTGTTTAACTAACTGCGATTAATTATTATACATTGAAATACAATATTAAATGACGAATATATAACACAAGTTCTATATTTGACGACCCATTTGATGTTGCGGTTGAGAGGTCGTCTGCAACACTTGTGTGCATGAACATCTCTGTTTGTAATGGTCTGGGTGTTTTCTATGTATAATATGTATGTATTTACAAATATATTATATATATATATATAATATTATATATATATAATATATATATATTATATATATATATAATATAATATATATATATTATATATTATATATTATATATATATATTTATATAATATATATATATATATGTTTATCCGTTGTTTAGTACCCATAATACAGGCTTCACGCTTAACTTGGGGCTAGATGGCGATGTGTGAATATCAGTAGATATTTATTTATATGCAACGTAATGCAAAAGACCGAAAGCCGTGCAACCCTAGAATGATGCTCGAGCCTTTGCTGCTTAGCGTCAATAAGAGAAGGATCGCATAAGCCGTCTAGCTCGCCTGTCAATCTGTCAATCGAGCCCAAAACAGCCAATTGGTATTTATGGATTTTGGGATCTTTTCCAAGGTCAGACCTTGGAAAAGATCCCAAGTTTCTTGGCTGCAGTCGTTGCCTTGGACTCGATATACTGGCCAAATATGAGATTGGCAGAGGTGTACATCAAAAAGTTCAAGGCTATCAGTTAAATTAACAGATATATTCCGGAAACTTAGGGCAAGTTTAAATTTGATCCGTTTGGTGGAGAGCAGACACACCTTCTAACCCTACAGGCTGTGTTTATTTTAATGACTTTACTTCGCTACGGATATCCTCTCCTACCTATGCTGGAGCCTAGGTTACTCCAGTGTTATGTCGATTGTAGATGGCTCTTAGCCTACGTTGTAAAGCCAGTCTATAAATGTACTAAGTACGTCACTCACTGTGAACCTAAGTAAGGTAGGGTTGAGAGAATGTGACATGCAATAAAAAAAATTGAATTTGAGAACTGTCCTCTTGACCCTACTCTAGTAAATATATAACTCCATATAACTATGCTTTTTCTCCATCCTAAGGTTACCTGTAAGAAATTGTCCTGTGCGATAAGAACGTCCTTTGTACCTAATTGAAAACCATTTGATTTTTGTTTTGTTTCTAGTGTTGAGTGCAATAAAGTAATAAATAAACGTACCAGGAAGGTAAGGCACGTGCGCAGGGGTGGGTGCGAGGGGGGCGACGGGCGGCCTCGGCAACCGGCGGCCGCGACCCGAACGCAGTGAGCCCGTCTCGCTGCCCGGGGGCACGGGGAGTGCACGTCCGCGCTTCGGGGTCGATGACGGCGTCGCTGTTGCAAAGATAACACGTAAAATCGCTTCGTCGGAAACACCTATACCGTCGAAGCACATACTGAGGTAGGACCTTATTAGACTCACAACACAAATTGTTGTTTTCCGTTAAAGTCGTATTATTCTATTTTTTTTTCTTGTTTGTTTAATTATCATTATTTTTATTGTAAAAATCTTTTGATTTTCTTTTGCTTTTTTTGTACCCATTTCATAATAAAATTGTTTTCTTTTTCTCTGTTTTTTATTTTATGTCCACTGATCTGCTGTTTGTAATAATTTATGCTTTGTGTTGTGTATGCCAATAAAAATGTATTTCTTTCTTTCTTTCTAAAATCAAACAAAATCTGTGTAAAATGTCATCATTTGCTTTTAACCTATTGAACGTCGGAAATCCAAGCACAATAGAAAATCTATTATCTTAAGACTTAAGTCGTCATTTGCGGTCAAACTTAGGTAAATCATTTCAAAGGCCCATACTTAGATGCTTTTATGTTTGGAATATCAGAACGTTAAAGCCCTGCTGCGGTTATGGGTGGTGCATTAGAAATTTCAAATCTTCCATAACTATGTGCATATTTAATCCGAATTTGATCGATTGCATGGGTTATGTCGGTTTTGAGGATACCTATGATATGCGACTTAAGAAAACCCACAAAATATCGTTCAACGGAGTCTAATGCCAGAATCTCCATAGCCAGCTCACATCACGTTCACGTGTGTCTTACAGTCATAACAATTCAAAATATGTTTAGTGACATTAATTAAAATTTAAGTTATTTGAGGTAAGTGGTGGTCCGAAATATTTTAAAACTAGCCTATGTTTAACTATCTCCACATAAAAAATATTGTCAATTTGTCACTCGGTTTTGTCATAAAAGACGAACAAACCACCCGACATACACACACACACACACATTTTGACATTCATAATATTGTTAGTTATGAATGGTGCATGAATTAACTCTCTGCATTGTACAACTTATCGCATATATCATTTACCATTCGATTTAAAGCGCGCGGTTGTTTTATGCGCACGCACATCATTTCATATCAGGTAATATAATTATAAACCATTCATTTACGCAGTTGACTCACGACGACGACTCACTTTACGCACATATAATAAATAAATAATAATATTTATTTATTATATGTGCGTAAAACAATGGTTTGTAAATCCGGTATTAGACACCACTAATCATTGACGTACTTTTTATTAACTGTCAAAAAGGAACGTTTCCATATATTTTGTATGAGATTAGTGATATGTGACGTCATTGCTCACTATCATCAATTCACTTCATATTTATTGGTTTCAATGTATTTAAAAATACAATATTGCAAATAAACAAACGTAATCAATGAAACGACATGTAAAATAGGGTGCGCTTTGATAAAAATACTAGCAAACCCAGCGAACACCGTTTCGCCACCAGGTGGCTTCGTTTTATGTAACATTTCGTTTGGTGATCAAAAGATGCCATCTACTTAAAATATTGGTTTGTAGTACATGCTATGTATCAGAGATGTCGCTGTGTGTGAAAAAAGATTTTCCCGCTTTTCTGTTGAAATTTTTCTTGAATTTTATTTGCTATAAACCTCATGGAGCCCGAGACCTTTCCAACGAATGCAAAACCGTGGAAATCGGTTCGTGCGTTCTGGAGTTATAGCGTCAGGAAGGAAAACCCGACTTATTTTTATATAGTAGATGATTTGGTATTTTATTGCGGGTGGTGGAAAATACCGAATTATATTACCTGATATAAAATTATGTCCGTTGCTTGCAATGCAGCGTTAATCGCATAAAACAACCGCGCGCTTAAAAATAGAACTGCTCAAACAATAATCTAAACATTGTCAATTATTTGTGGAATTTCTAACATTAATGCATCATGATTATCAAATAACAAATATTTACCTGGAAGACTGGCAGCGGTCCGCCGCGGCCGGGGTCTGTACGGCGCCATCTCGTTGTAATCCGAGTAACGAGATGATGGTGGCAACTGAAAAAAAAATACATTGTATTCAGTTGTAACCAAAATTATGCCTTTTATTTAGGAAAGTCGTTATTATAAACTTTTTACGGGTTCCACGCTGGTCCACACATAAAAGAGACAATTCATCAACAATCCTCATTCAGCTATACCTCACCTCGCCTATGCTGATTGCCTAACCCCTCAAACGTCAAGAATATTTTATATATATATTATATATATTTTCTATTGCGTTGGTTGGCCAACGCAATAGAAAATATATTTTGTCTGGCGCCTAAAGGTTTCATTGGCGGTTGAAGGGTTAATAGCTATAGCTCCCTAATTTTCATCTTCCAAGACTCAGTTACCGACATTCTTAGGGTTTCATTAAAATATAACGACTAAATTTCGTAACACTAATAAACAATTTATTTGTATTTGTGATTTTATCCGACTCGCTTGTGGTGAAGGAAATCATCGTAAGGAAACCTGCGCACGCCTACGAATAAATTCAAAGATTGTACGTGAAGTCGGCCAATCCACACTGGGCCCGCGTCGACGACTAAAAAGGCACATACTTTACGGGTAGGCTCGTGCCCCTCAGTGGGAAAATATATTAGCTGATTATGAGGACCATTGAGAAGTTTCTTGATTAACAAAATTGAGAACCAAATGCGCTAGCCGCTATGCTTCGAACCTCCTCATCGAGATTCGATGAAATGTCTGACCTACCCTGGTATCAAAATCACTGATCTGCGATTACACCGAAAATGTATCGACTATGTGGTAATTGGGGCCGATAGTTTATTGTACAGAATATTTTTCATGTCAGACAATGATACAACACACATTAAACGAAAGAAATACGTCCTGGCGCCCTGAAATTCATGTAGAGTATTTTGTGGTCTTTGCAACCAATTGCAGTCTACTGCTGGGTTTAGCCGTCCTCCATTCGTCAGATACGTCTATTCCCAATTTCCTACCGGTCATCGCTATTCTCATCCAGCCATCACAGTAACCTCTCTTGTTTGTAAGATGAAAAAAAATAAAAAATCAATCAACATTTCTTTCACTTTTATAGAATGTTATTGTTTTTTATTTATAAGCTCGTGTATGTCAACTGTCAATTAATGTAGGTCTTCCTTCAGCAGTGGACATTTGTAACTGTAATGATGATAATGATTTAGCCTGTATTATCATCATCTATTAGCTTTAAGCTTAGATATTTAGTTAAAAATTTAAAAAAACATACCTGTTTTGGTGGTATCTGTGGCAGCTGCACCACCGACGATCGTCTTTTGTTAACGATATTCTCATACTCAGTGGGCGTGAGGCCGAAGCCGTCATCGAAGAAGTATTGCCCCCCACTGTCCCACTGTCTGGAGTCGTCGCCGACGTACGACGTCTGGTACGGGTAGTTGGTGGAGTCATAGTACTCCTCGTAGCTGGCCTGTTGTGCTAAACGTGTGTGGTCCCTGGACAAGAGAGTTAAGACGATTAAGAAAAAGTATAAAGACTTTCTAATTATTTTATTCTATTTTTATTTTACCAAATGTACAGGACTATCGAGACGTGCATTTTACTAGCTACTATGCCCCCGTCCCGAAACACAGAATTGCAGAACACTTTTTATGGGACGATATCTTGCACTGCGGTGGCACATATTTTACGTTATAAGTGGACGGCCTGGATGCTCACCTGATGGTTAGTAATACGCCTTACCATGACATAGCGGCATTGAAGGAGACAAACAACTGATAGACAGTTCTTATCCTCCATTAATGCCGCACTGCGCCTATCACCCGAGACAACAGATATTAGGTCTCTTATACCGGTAATTTTAACCTAGCTACAGTGCCCTCATCCCGAAGCACAAAAGTGCATAACACTCCTGTTTCACGGGACGATATCTGGCACTGCGGTGATACCTACCCAGACGACTCAGTATCGAGTCTTCAACCTAATAAACACATAAAAATAATACAAACCTAATGTGCGTGCTAGTGGTGTAGGCGTCGAACCCATAGCCTAGTCCATCATCATACAATGTATTCTGCCGCTCTAGACTTGGTCGCCTTTGGTCCTCTGCAAAAGTACAAAATTCATGTTTTAATTGATTTAGGTACTTTTCTGTCCACATATTAATAAAACCAATGGATTGCAAGATTTCAAACGATCATACTTAACAAATAAAAAGTCATTTGACTTTTTATTTGTTACCTTAGGTACCAAAGGGCTTACCTGCGGACTGCCAGTCAGCTGCAGTTCGCCATGAAATGGCTGATTCGATGCTGACTTGTGCATGCAACTGTGACCAAGTCTCTAACCTGTAATCAAAATGTATACATAGTTAAAACTACGAGTTTAATTGTAAATAAAGTATTTTCAAAAATAATATATACATAATAAAAATAAGACACATCCATTTACATTGTTTAGTTCTTAGGGCCTCATTTCTTTGTTCTTTGTGGTTTTGCACGAGATTGGCGGTGGTGTCTTTGACATCAGGTGAGCCGTTTGCTTGTTTACCCTCTATAGCATAGAAAAATATGTCTTACAGTAATAATTCTAATACAAAAGTTTATTTATAGGTACTACTTCTATATTAATCTGTGGATGCAGATGATGTATGCTAGGACCATTTTGCATTCCGAATTATTATACTCTTAAATCAAATACTAATAATATAATCTTAATGAAAAATAAGTCTTACTCTTTGAGCAATGCGTCTTACTCGTACTAACATACGCAGTTCAAAGTCACCCTTTTTTTCGAAATGACTTCTCGCTTTTGGCCGCAGGTGCAATAGCGAGCGCAGATGGCTCTGAGCCCAAAAAATTATGCAACGAACTTAAGGGTGTACCAGATTGGACGCGAACCACAGCTTAGGGTATTGCAGAGGGGGCTTGGTAACCTAGTATTAGATACAAAGCCCCTCAACGGGCAATGGAGCGTTCTGTGGTCGGAGTCGGTTTTAAGGATGATGAAAAAATATGATGCTTGCTTGCTAGATCAGCAAGTTTAAGTGGCAATGAGCCGGTCACGTATACGTATTTTGCAAAACCGATGGCTGTTGAAGCAGATGTAGTCGACACACGATCTTGGCAAGAGTAGTTTTTAATACTTTCCGGGTTATTGAACCCATTTCAAAAGATGTCTGGATTTGGGAAGTGCAAGACTGGGATACCCATTGAAGATTTCAAAACCGAATATTTTAGTAATTCAGCATGCAAATTAAACCATTGGTACCAGTTTCTATCTTAGGTTGATTTTCCTTTAAGCCCACCATTTTAAATGCGCCCGTGTACTGGGTTACAAATTTTCAAAAACATGAATGGCACGTGAGGCCTGAATCCTGCAGTGTGATGTTATCGGCTGAAGATGGAATATACTGAATGGTAAAATAAATTTAAAAAATCTGAACATTTCTGTGGGGCGAAGAATGCATAAACCGTGTATTCAAATGTGATTACCTATTAGTTCTCGGCTGGCTTATAATATAAAGGATCCGTATCCGTGTATGTGGTACTCATCTCTCTCGTACGAATTCTCCCGAGAAACCTCCAATGATCTCTGAAACATAAGGCATACGACATGACTACTTGACTATAATAAAACATGATACCTTTTAGTCATGATTACAAAAGTACCTATCATTTTATTCGGATCGACCTTTTAATCACTTACCACCATGCAAGGATAAGAAACGTAAAAAATATTTAAAATAAAAATTTATGAATGTTTTTTTTCTGCTACATTTTCTAATGTGTATTTTCCTATGGCCAAAAAAAATTTTTCATTTGTTGGCATAAATATCCTGAGTACGACCAAGTATCAACCATCGCCTATAATATATATCCACTGATATAAATATAGACATCCACTAACATTCACACAGCACATCATCCCCAAGTTAACCCTTAGTGTAGTAGCCGACGTCTCAAACATTAGACCAAGAGGATCGTCAAAGGACTCGTAATCACAAAAATGGAACCACAATACACGTAACTGCGCGACTTGTGGCGTAAGCATTTTTAGTCACTGTAGCCAGTTCTGTTCCTAATATTAGTTCCTTAGTCACCCGTAACACCAAAACATATATAATTATGCCAATACCGTAATTGCTATGGCCGGAGAAATGTATATGACTGCATCAAAGCGTTTTTCCTTGAAATTTCCGCATGAAAAGTGTATGCTCGTTTCTAGCCACCACGGCTATCCATTTCTTACCTAACCTCACGATCATCGTCGAGCATCGGTAGCTCATTGGTGTGGACTGTTGCCTTCCGATCTGGAGGGTGCAGGTCTAAATCCCGCCACTTGTGTTTTCGAATTTTAGAAATTGTTACGCTATCCGACGCTCTTACGGTAAAGGAAAACATCGTGAGGAGACCTGCGCTCACCTATGAATAGATTTAATGATTGTGCGTGAAGTCGTTCAATCCTATACACCTTTACGAATAAGTTCGTGCCACTCGGTGGGGCAGAGATACTGAGAATGATCCCAATCATTCTTCATCTAAAATTTTATGGTGCTGTGTGAATTTATTGAATATTTATTATCATTTAATAATGTTTACCTGTGGTGTGTGCATTTGATGTGCTGCACTCCTGAACTGTGATGCGCTGCAGTTAGCGTGCTGACCCACCGGGTAGTTGAGGTCGGACGTGTAGTCAGAGTCCTCGGAGTATCCCGCTGAAACATTACATAGTCAATTAATAACCATATCGTCCTATTCCAAGGCACAAGCCTTGCTACACAGCATAATTCGGCTTATCTCTAGCACGGCTGGATCGATTTTAATGGATTTCACTAGCAAATAGAAGAAGTACCTAAGCTACTTTTATTTCGCAGACTCTTCTAGTGAAATATAAAAACAAACTTAAAACGATCTCTAGCATAGTTGCGCTCTTCTCTGGAATGTCTGGACCAATTTTAACAAAAAAAATTCAAAAGCAGATAGCTGATGAAATAATGAGTCACTAAGGCTAATTTTATTTCGCCCTTTTGGCTAGTTACACTAAAAAATATACTTATAGAAGCCTAACAAATCTTGCTTATCCTTGGAGTAGCTGAACAGATTTTAACAGGAATTGAAATTTTCAATGAAAGATAGCTATAATGATTCCTCTTTATATTTAAAGTCTCAGGTTGTCATTCATTTAAATAAACTTACAGTGGGCTATATACTGCATCTGCCGGCGCGCCTGTTCCGCCCTCTCAGCGTCCAGCGCGCCATTAAGCAGGTCCAGCTTACGCTGGAGGTCAGCCCCACCCGTGCCTTCTGCATCTGGTGATAAGAAACAAAACGTTAAAGCAACAAATATTCTCTTGAATATATACGAGTAAGGAGGGAGCTAATAAGTGAGCCAGATAACCGATCAACTGCGCCCATGGGTTTCGGTATTACTTGAACTAGAAAAGTGAGCGAGAAACACGATAAATCACCAGCCCATGGATATTGATAATACTTGAACTAGACATTCATAGAAAGACAAAGAGACGATTTACTTTATGGTAAGTAATCTACCCAAACACAAGCTGAAAAAGGGTCCTTTTGAGCGTAAAAGTTTCATTTTTACGTACTTCTTTCTTTTTAAATATGTACGTATGTATGTCTTTACTTTTGTGGACGTTTTAAGGCTCCGGATTTAATAGATTTTCTATTGTGTTTCTATTATTCTACCAGTTCAGGTTTATTATTGACGGCCACATTGCGTCGTTGGCTTTTTTTGCTAATGTCGGAAGCAAGGCTTTTGAAAAACGTCGCTCACCCCGCATCCACGACGGTACCATCTATGCTATTTGCTAGGACCGATGGTTTAATGTGTTTTAAAACTCGAAACAGACTCGAGATGGTATTTTTGGCTCTCCGGTATGAACAAACATTGCGATACTTCCTATCCTACGCGATCGTCAAGAGCCCTTTTGGAATATTTAACATTCCTTTGAAAGCTTTTCAAAATTCAATATGAATAAATAGATGAGTTTGCGAATATTGCTCTGACCTTTGACATATAAATTAAATAGGATTAAGTCCTAACAAATGTTTCATATGCGCATGCCTACGTATGTGGCGCAATTAATTTCACAGCCAGTCTTAGCACGTCACACACTGCGGCCATTTGCAATAAATTAACAACAGTGGCCAGTTAACCACGATGACGTCACGGTGCAAACTGCATGCTCACTAATTACAGCGAAACATACATACGTACAGTAAGTATGGAGACTTTACATACAACAGTTTTACAATGTCCAGCGACAAGAATAATTTTCTTCTTTTCAACCTTTCGTTGTCCACTGCTGACATTTATTGTGTCTCCCATTTTTGCATCAGTTTATCATACACAAACGCGTGCCGAATGTCCCAATTGTCCATAGCTTGTTGGCCAATCGGGAAATGGATATGAAAAAGGTATCGAAAATATCGTTTTCACTTCTGATCACCTATGGTTCCATACAGAAACCGTAGTAAAAATGTTAACTTGTGACGCAGTCATTTTTTGTCTAAATATCCAGTCAATCACCTCCTGTCTAAATATTTAACCCTGAACACAGTTATTCATGTCCACCTAAAAAGTCAACTCCCGTAAAGCAATGGGAGATTTGGTATAAAAACATATTGAAAAAAATAAAAAATATATATTCACAACAGGTTATTACTATGAGAACTATATAAGAGCGTTGAGTAAATTCTCAAAGTAACCTTTTGAGAATTTCCTCAACGCTTTTTTCATAAATTTTCACAGCAGTTGCAACTTTGATAAAGCTATTGAAAAATACGTTTTCTCACCATAGTTTTTCATAAAAACGAGGCTACTGAATATGCATAACAGTACTCAACGCGCACGTACATTTTTAACCAATTAACTTTGCCGGTAAGCGGATGATAGCTTATAACGTGTAACTACTTTTTACAAAGCATCGTTAACGATTACCTAGAGAGAGAGGTATCGGTAATGCCTTTAATGTTTATGGAAACTGGGTCACAGGCTCACTAGGTTGTAGACTTGGTACTGAGTCGTCTAGGTAGGTACCACCGCAGGCCAGATATTGTCCAGTGAAATAGGAGTGTTTTGCACTTCTGTGTCTCAGGATGAAGGCATTGTAGTAAAATTACCGGGTATAAGAGACCTGACATCTGTCGCCTCGCGTGACGGGCGCAGAACAGTTTCGACGGAAATACATTACTACATACTGTTTTTAATTTCCTTCAACACTGTTTTTATAGGTCAGGCGTATCACATACAACAAGGTGAGCGCACTGAATGCCCCGTTCACTTATGACATAAAAAAACATGGGTCGTCACACGACATTGTATTTTTAGACAATCTTTGATTCTCCGAGACATTTTTTTATATTACTAGTAAATTGAAATCGCTCAGAATGAAGTAAAATCCTAATCACTTTATAGAGAGAGTAATAAGTACATCATATTTTTTATTATTATGTGACTGAAACTTGGTTAAGATTAAACGTTGTATAAAATGCTGGAGTAAATTAATATTACAGCCTCTCTAGTTTCCACCATAAGCATCGTCTACGTGAATGATACCTTAGGATGCACTAGAGCTTTATTTAGGTTAAGTAAACATTACCGGTGGGTTACTCGCACTGCAATATCACGTTACATTAGATATTGTTTTATTATTTAAAACCATCATTTAAAGTGAATCAGTTAGCAGGTTTGCAATTAGTTTTAACAATATGTAAATTATTTAAGATAAGATTACAAATCACGGCATTTTTTTCTAAAATACTGTAAATAAAATTCGATCTTCTGAACTTAATCCTTTGCATCAACATAGTTCTATCTTATCATATTCATTTTAACCTGAGTTTACGCTTACGTAACACCCATTCGTTATGTACACGCTAGTACAATTACACAGCCCTTAAAAACTCCGTAAATGGGTTTCACGGAATTAACTTGTGTTTAATCATGCAAAATTGACGTTTTTAAACTACTCCAAGTCCTCAACACGCAAGCCTTTACCCACAAAGTAGAGTTGCGACCCCGATTTCCATATGATGACGATAGTAGCTGAAAAATAATGTAGCTCAGGAAAAATAAGGCGCTAAAATTACTCGCCCCTTATTAGATTCTAGATTAAATACAACTCTTATACGATGACGCGAAGCCTATTTTACTGTATGATTATTTGCGTTTGTCAATGTTAAGGTAATATTTGTATATATTATAATGTTTGTCAATGAAAAGGTATATCAAGAATTTTTTATTATGTTACATAAATCATGAAAGATTTCAAGTAAATATAAACGGTATTTATTGTGTACAATGTACATAAGGAGTTATTAGTATGTACCGGTTGCCAGCATTCAGTATACATAATAATATTTTCTTAGAACGAAGAAATTATGTACTGTTTATTTTATTAGGTACTTTTTAAGGAACATTTTCTTTCGACTGCTATCTTAGGATAGGTAGCAGTTGTTATCACCCACCGATCCGTACTGGGTCCACTTGGTGGGTTACGGCCCAATTTCCCAATGGTTATAGTGTGTGGGAAGGCCTTGTCCCTGCAGTGGAACGTTATGGGCTGATGATGATGATGATAAGAAATAATAAAATTAACGTTTTGTGACTGCTTGTTCCATCAATTAAAAAATAACTATAAGTTTGTCGGTACCTAAAAATAAGATTTTTGCGTGCGTGCTTCATCCTAGGAGTTGTCGATTATCAACAAATAGTGGCGTCAAACGCATATTTTTACTGTTGTAATTACGTAAACAAGCTATTTCTTCTCTCACATAGACTTACAATAACAAGGACTTTATGAAAATAACAAATGAACACGTAAACTACTTGTTTAAAGTAAACGAAAAACGATGACTATATTATTTGTAAGACATTTTAAATATTCTTAACTTTCATGTCCATTAAAACCAGACTGCGATTACGCCGTCACTGAGTTGAAACCATTTTGCTTGCATACTATTAGCGTTCATTATCCTTGTTTATCTAGCTCGTAAGTTTTAACTGACTATCATTTGGGTAAATTATGTACCTTATTAATAGGGTAACATTTATTATCTTATTTTTTATATGTGTGCATTCATAATACTATGTTCTAATAGGATTAACTACCTACGAATTATACATAAGAGAATCACGTAAGGACTTTAAATTATCTGCCTTAAATATCATTCATTATTGTTCTTTCATTATTATTGCTTAGAGAGTTTAGCGAACTGTTATTTTGGAAATTTTGGCTCTCCAGATCGTGAAGCAACAGTACTGTTTGCTTTTCGAATCTAGATCTGGGTTCAGGGCAAATAGTGACCTTTAAATAACATGTACCGTCCGCTTTTATCATCGCGAGTCTCTTGCGGGTGTCTTCCTTTACGCCATTCCACACCCAAATTTAACTCAGCAGGGATCTGGTCCTCGTAGGGTTCACTTCACCCACCAAAAGTGAGACGAGATGAAACCAAAGACTTCCCGAAGCACGGGTCGAGGACCGTGCCACACACCATCTGCTAGCCACAATTTTTTGTATATGGTATCAACCCTTCCTTGGTGCATAGTCGACTTCTAACAAAAATACACCACACAGATCGTCAAATTCTCTTCGAACTATCGCAGTCCAATGCTGAACATAGGTTTATTTTTCGCCAGATATCCTCGTTCTCCGCCGCTTCATCCAGACTCCACCAAGCGACCTTACGCAAATCGTCGGTTCATCGGGCCGGAAAACGTCCACGGCTACGTTTGCCAAGACGCGGTCTCCACTCCAGAACTCGTCTGTTCCAAGAGCCATCGGTTCTGCGACATACGTGACTAGCCCACATATGTCGTCGAATATTTACTGCGTATTGTGAACTAAACTAAAATAACCTTTTTAGTTTTAAGATCATAGTTAAGTAATTACTAAACTTTAGAACATATATAAACGCCTCGAAGGAAAACCATCAAGATTTAACCATCCTTAAATCAAAGATGCTTTAGCTAATCCAGTCATAAAAGTTTTATGGTTATTAAAGATTTAATATCCCTCTTATATGAGCAAAGTCTTACTTTCCAGGTAGTAAAGAAGATGTAACTTCATTGGGTGTTAGAACTTTAAATGAAGTTCTAATAAATAAATACATCTCACTGAGATTCACAAAACAACAGCCAGTCCCAAACTAAACATTAACCTGTAATATGGATACTAAATAACAGATAAACATACTTATATACTTTTTCTGTAAATACATACATATTATACATAGAAAACACTCAGACTAATACAAATAGACATGTTCATGCACACAAAGTTTGTACTGTCCGGAGATCGAACCCGGAACTGTAATAGCCATCTCAACCACTACATCAGATGGGTCTTCTATTTACATTGCCACGATTGCTTTTGTTAATTTAACACTATACCAACAATTTAATGTGATTGCAGTTTAGGATACCATTGTCAATTTGTCATCACCCCTGCTCTTCCCGCGGGTGCCGTAATAGGCATATAATAAAAACATTTAGAGACTACGGGTGCTCTCTCTTTAAGCCCTACCATCTATTATAGGTACTACTATCTGCAACCTGCCAAGCCTGGAAGTTTTCGCATATCCCCTAACTTTGTTAAGAGGGTCCCAACTACATGAGTGGATTGTTTGAGACTTTTTTTAGTAAAAATTGTTTGTAGGTCAGCACACTCGTTGCTTCTCAGAATTATATAATTATAAAATGACACCACCCGTCCCCCCAAATAAAGAGTTTTCTAGTTGATTAAGCATCCACGCATACAAAATCATTCACAGTCTCCCTGAGAGGTAGTGTCTATAGGTAGGTTAGATATATGTGGCTTGCCCTTCAGAATACTACTTTACTTAGTTTCATTGTCACAAAACTGCGTGCTTATTCAAAGCAAGCATTTAGAAAGTTTTTAATAAAAATTGTGTGACAAACTTTTGATTTTAGTACAAAATAGCTCGGCGCTTAGCTGCGTGACAAAGTCCCCGTCAGCGATGTTAAGTAGCGGCAATAAATTAACCATACAAGGCCTTTCAAAGGCTGTACAGTTCACTAACAGCGCAAAATGACCTGATTACAAAGCGACCACTCACAACAGTCTCAACACTTCCCATTTAGCTGACTTCATTAATTAGAAGGCTAGATTTACTGTAATAATAATAAAAAAATGTTAATTTCCAGAAAGAAAGTTTGTACATTAAATTATCTTATTCTAATGACCACAGTACTAAGCACAGCTTGAATCGCGGCGGCCGAGGTACTCTTACTAGATTTCAAGTTGTACTTATGGACACACGGTTGACATACATTGAAACAAAATAACATAAAAAGAAAAAGTTTATACAATACTAAATTTCGTGCTTTATATATAACGTTATATAAATACATTTATTTATTGAACTATACGAGCAAAGTAATTGAGTGCGTATGTGTGTAATGTGACTGTATGTGTGTGTGTCTGTATGTGTGTTGTGTGTAGGTGAAGTTAAAGGAGCAGGTCTTCAGTGGAGTCGTAGTCAAGGTTCAAGAGCCACGACTCCACGAGTCGTTTTACTGTGTGAATAGTAGCATTCTTAATGCTAATTTTTCTGCATACCACATTGTATATTCGTGGCACCGCCACCAATGACTGTCGCCTGGCAAATGCCGTTCGAATGTTAGGAATTGGAACATTGTATCTGCGCTTTTTTATCAGTTGATCAAAAAACGCAGATACAATGTTCCAATTCCTAACTTGTGCATTACCATTGTAGCTCTTAGAATGAACAATTGCTAGAACTAGAACTAGTAATGTACCTTTTGATAAATACCAGTAATCCTTCAGAACCACAGTTTACTTAATATACTGATCGTCTCACCCTGCAGCCCGGAACACCATCGGTCTGATCGGCCTACGCTACGCTTGCCAAGACGCAGTATCCACTCCAGAACTAGTCTTAATAACGGCCGGGTCTGCGACATACGTGACTAGCACACTTCAACTTGCTAATCTGGTGAGCTATGTCCAAAACTTAAATTCTCTTTTGGATAATACCATCTAGTATGATATTGAGAAACTATTTATTAACTACGATAATTTCTAGTATTAAGTGAATTTGCCATTTGACATTTTCATTTATAAGAAAAAAGACTGCTGCTGCTACGAACTACTCGTAGGAAATTCAAATGTTTGATCTTTATTAATCTTTACTATTTTTTCCAGAACGAGTTCTAATTACGTTTTCTGTTATAGAATGACACAGTAAGTTTGAATTCAACTATAACGAGACCGCAACTCCTTGCCTAGAACGTGAATACTAGTTCTAAAAGTTATTGTGCAGAAGTTACAACAATATGTAATGGTATCTTAAATTTATTGTGTTATATAAAAAAATAAATAAATCCACTGACATTTACACAGCGCCATCTAGCCCCAAGTTAAGCGTGAAGCCTGTATTATGGGTACTAAACAACGGATAAATATATTTAAATACATTTTTTTTTCGTAAATACATACATATCATACATAGAAAACACCCAGACCATTACAAACAGACATGTTCATGCACACAAATGTTTGTACTGCCCGGGGATCGAACCCGGAACCCTTGGTGTTGCAGTCGACCACTCAACCGCAACACCAAATGGGTCGTCAATATAAGTCTACCTACTCTACGTTTTATTGGCTTATAAGTTTTTATTTGATCATTATTGATTTTACAATAATAACCTAATTCGTTTGGTACATTATTGTTAATAATTTTAAAACCCTTAATCTGTATTTTTTAAGTTTTCATCACAGTCAAATTTTTTTTTACTTTCCACAATATATAGTATCTATACGAACACGACGTATTGTTAGCATCATTGCATAAAATAGTCACAATCCATTAATCTAATTCATAGAAACAAAAATCGATTCCAATTTCCATACAATGCATACAAGAAAACCAGTTGCAACAACAGCAAAAGTATGTAAACAAACAAATCAGAGCTAAATACGTACGAGGTCACGTAGCTCGCAACCCGTAGTTCGTAGCATAAGGTGCTACGCCGTAGACATACAGACTATGTTGCTTCAGAACAAAATTATTAGCAGTGTTGCCACCTTAGCCCTTTTGTAGCTAGATCTAGCACACATAGGTGAACTCCTCTTTGAACGATTTATCCCGAAAAGAGCAACCTAGCTCTTTTTCACTGGCTTGAAAATATTACCAAATTATGAACATTCGACATGCTAACAAGTAATTTTTGTGCTATTTCATTGGTCATGATGACGTTTTTTTAGACGCTCTAAAGAAACGGCTTCATGACATGATTATTTCAGCATTTTTAAAACAGAAAATCTTAATCTAGCTCTTTTTAACTTCTCAAAAAGCCCTTTTTCTAAAACTGAGGTGGCAACACTGATTATTAGAGGCGGGTCAACTTGGAAAATGCCCCCGTTTCATCATAGCACGGTTCCAGTATACTTTGAACCACGTATATCCCATTTGCAACCTTATAAGTACGTGCTAAGTGTCAATTTCTCAGCACCAAGTTTCATTATAAATTAGTATGTGTGAGATGGAACAAGTTTATGCTGTAGTTTTAACATTGCGTGTACCAGGTTACTATGATTGAGCTTCGGTTTTAACAACAGCTATTATGCCAAGTTTTTATTCGGAACTAAATTGCTGTAACCATTAGTGAAAGAATACAATGTTTTTTTAACTCCGAAAGTTAGTTTTAAGGCAAAGTTACCAGCTTAGCCATCAGATAATAATACACAGTTGGTCGAATTAAGCAACGAGTGCAGTTACACAAAAAGCGAACTTGTGCGTGTTGAAACACGCGAAGGAAGACTTTATATTTGGTACTATAAGTTATATTTAAAATACGGGTTCAACTATGTCAAATTAGCTTTATTTACAATATTTTTATATTGAGGTAGCGATATAATGCCTTCAACATTTTGCCCCAAACTAAGCGCTGATTCCGAAATATAAGATAAAACGTTGTCAAATAAAACAAAAAAAAAACAGTTAAAGTAATTGAATCAGACCTTTATAACAAATCGTTTGGAATTGTAATCACAATACAACTTTCATAAAATAATTTAACTTTGAAGCCGAGCAAATGCCTATATAAAGAGCAACAAGGAACAATTTCCGAGCGTTTTCCATCTGCCTGTAACAATCCCACGTGTACGAATCCAATAGAACTTTTATGACATTATGGAATAATTTTAAAAACAATTTTGGATTTGTCTTGTTTCACGATTCTGGTGAATCGAGTTCAAGTACATCTTATAAAGCAAAGAATATGTCGTTGTAATTTCATCAAACACTAAAGCTGAAATCCCATAATAAAGAGACAATCATATAATAATTTATTGTAATTGTTTAAACGTCTGTCAGGCACTCCAATGCAATATAAAATGACGACCCAATGACGACTTATATGGTGTGATCACAGATTTCCCAATACAGGAGATGGGGCAAGCGTTTCAAGTGCGACAACAGTAAGCTCAACGAGCATACATTGACTACCAGTTTACGCTCTGTGAGACGAGTCAAGACGCATGAAATTAAGAAGAAATTACCGTTTTTTTCCAAAATGCCATCCTGTGCAATTGTAACATGCCATCATTGCAATAAATCAGTAAATTTACCAAATATAATAACGTTTCACAGGTAAGAACCGAAAAGAAATTGCGACACTGGGACTGCCTATAATTAGCGCTTGTCCAGTCTAATGTATATTCTGATGTCTGTGGGTGTGATGGTTGTGAAATTGGATAACACAAATCCGTGGAGTATAAACATTTTGCGAAGATAGTATAGTTGTTTGCATTGAGAATTTTATACTTAAAATTAAGTATATTTTCACAAAAAGTATGTGTATTCAGTTCGAATTCTTTTTTATATGTAATTCCGATCCATGCTAATCCTTTAATACTATGCATATTTTTAGACGGAGCTTTCTTATCGTTCTATTTTCTTTGCAAGAGCAGTCAAATAGTTTTCCAAATTCATTATGATATTTTTATGTATGTAATAATGTATTTATTTGATAAAATATTTTTGAATTTCGGTTCCAGTCAAATCTGTATCACGATAGCATTTACAAAAAAAACTAAAAGTCATTTTTTTCTATTGCATTGTATGCTTTATGAAAGCGTTTCGTTTTATTCACGAGAAAGACGATAATTAGCAACCTAATTACTGAGCTCTTAGTTTATAGATACAAAAGGAATATAATGAAAGCTACAATTTTGATAAATGTTTAAATGAAAACATCTGGTCATGGACTCTTGGTCCTTTGAAAACAAAGATCTCGAGGTGCTCCTTACGCTAGGAATCAAAATTAATACGGATGCATACTATGCATAAGTGTTATAAAGAGACATAACTGCCATCTGGTATTAAATTGATTTCGCTAGTGCCAAACATTTATATATAAACAGCATTTATCGATATGGAAGACATAAAACGCACACTTCAAACTATTATTATTATGAAACTAACTTAACATCTATTTATCAAAAAATATTTAGAAGTTTTAAATGTGTTTTGTTTGTAACTAAGCTATTTTATTAAACATGTGCTTGAATGTGGGTTCATATATTGAAAGACTCCAATTATTGGTACCAACATTACTTATATTTGTTAGTTCTGCATCTTTGCTATTTTTGGTTGATATTTCTTCGTGATTGCATGTAGTTTATTGCCTATAAAGTGTGTCTATTCGCCACAGATAAGTCATTAATAGAATTAAATCGCATGATTAAAACTTACACGATCACTCCCAAATATTTTATTATTAAAGTCAAATATTGAATTACTTTAGTTTTATATATGGAATGTATTGTGGAACTGTTTTATGATTGTTTTATTTTGTAACTTTTACCGATGTTTTACCTTTACCAAACATTTTAACCAATTGCATAGACCCAATCTAATTATAACACTTAAAAGTCTATAAACAGGCAATTATCACCGTCATAGTACAAGAGTGCGAATCATTGACCCCATATTCAACGCAATAAAACCTCGACCGGCCTCCAGGGATGATAAGAAATTGGATCTATCAGCATCGTGCCCTGTTTCACAGTTAACAAGCAATAAGGAAGTAATAACGTTTAAACTAATTCAATTACACGACGTTCGACGTCTATCTGACTGACTTACTGGTGTATTAGACTTAAGTAAAAGTGAGGAAAGTGGTAATTTAAATGAAAATTTGTTAACAATCACAAAATTCTTTATTGGATTTATTTATGAAGTTAATGATTTGAAAATCCTTTTTAGAAATCTAGGTGACTTATAACAGACAGTAAAATAAATCTACTTTAGTTTATAGAAATATTTAAAAAAAATACCTGTACCCGAAAGCGTAAAATTTTGAACTACACTTTTACCGGAATTATTTGAAAAAAAAATTATATTATAGACTACACTTAGAATAGTATACGTATTTGAATACTTCAATGCAATACATAATTCAAACTTTCAATCACATTCGTTCAAAGCCAATGAGTAATTTAAAAATATTGGAAAAGACGTTTTGACCATCGCATATTAATTTAATAATATTTGGAGTTCAGTGATGTGAGAGGACGCACCCGCACCTGTGTCTACCTACGTCATGATCGGGTAGGCTAATAACACTAAATTATGAAGGGTTACGTTTCTAGTTATAAATTCTAGAAGTTTCATGTGAGATGATGTGTTTATTCACATGTGTAGATAAATTATTCCAAGGCCTCTTTTTAGTACGTTATGTTTTTTCTTATCTTATATTTTTTGGGGTTCGAATATGTGTATACAGGGTGTGTTAACTTCTTTACACTTTTTGCAGCAGTCAAAAAAGTCACGTATTTTAATTTTACAAATCAAAGTCAAGTGATTGTAGAAATAAATCCAAAAGATTGAATAGAATATTTTATTTTACTACAAAATCCTAAATATCTATCAACTGTAGTTCCATCCCAAATAAGACACGTCTGATATTAACGATAAATAAAACTTTTTTTCTGGCATTTATTCATGGCCGTAGCAAATTCTGACGAATATTTTAATTGGCGTTGGGCATACAATGAAAGGACTCGGCTCCAAAAGCTATTTCCAGTTGGGACATGTCTTGAATTCTGAGTCAGGCAAGCAGGCACCCTCCTGAATTAACCATTGAATTCGAGCTTTAAAAATACATTTATATTAAGTGTGTAAAATACTCTTACACTTATTGTACGATAGCAGTCCATGCAGGATATCTTTTTAATAAAAAAATGTACAAAATGTAACTGTAGAATGTGTGAGTAAAACTTGACCTCTCAAACATTAGACCACTGTTTTCAGTTTAGAACTTATAATATTAGCAAAGAATCGAACATCTGACCATCATCTGACGCTAAATATAGTTGTATTTTAATGGGGATATTTTGATCTTATCGTATCAAAAGATCCTAAAAATAGAAAATAAATTTCTAACAGTTTACTTTGTACACGTATTCAAGCGAAAACTGGAATATGTTCTATTAGTAATCAAGTGGGACAGGACTATTACAAATATTTACTCTTCTCGAAAGGCATGGTTTAAGAATCATGCAGATTAAGCTTCTACTTTTAAAATGATCCTGTTCCATACCCTAAGAGCCATTCCGCTAACAACGACAACCTTAAAGCTATTTCCGTATAAAATCTTACTTAACGTCATTAAGTGCACGGGGTTTCGCTCACCTGGTGGTAAGTTATCCGTCTGACCATAGCAGGTAAAGTATTAAAACATTTTAAATATTAGGTTGTCATGTTTTTTCGTTTGCCCTGCGCCCGTCACCCGAAACCACAGTAGTTAGGTTAGGTTACTCATACACGGTAATTATTACCCATTTGTTACGGGACGATATCTGGCACTGTACAACGATGATTTAAGACTCCCTCAAAGTAATGTATTATTCTAAATAAAATATCTGGTTTAATTTGAACCCTGTGATAATCATTTACGTTCCCATGTGTTTAGAGGACACTTTTTTTACGTGGCGTTATTAATTATTCGCATTTTGTTTGCGTGTCAAAACAATTCATGCAAGTTCCGCCTACAATTTGTAGCTGTTATGTTTATTTAAACATGAAGTAGAAACTTCTTATAAAGCTAATAAATATTCGTATTTACGACATATAATTTTGAAGATTATTGAAAATATGAATGGCGTTGGTAAAGCATTTATGAAAAAATATTGGAATACAAATAATCAATCAAAAAAATACAAGAGAAATGATAAGTATAAAAGATGAATAAGAATCAACGGTCACTTATTTTGCAATGAAATGTAGAACTTTTCGAAGATCTCACAGTGGTCTTATTGCATTAAAACTAAAACTTGGTCTAAGTTTTATCGTAAGTTTTATAAATTATTCTGTTTCGTCGATGGCAAGTACAGGTTTTGTGTCTTAAATATTTGTGACCTAAAATTTTTTATCTTTATATTTGCTGCTCTTGTTCTTGCATCCATATTCTCACTAATATATTTTTATGCTTTTTAAATTTTATTGCTGATAACTTTGCGATATAATTTTACGTATTTCTAGCTAAATTCCTTTAAAATAAAAGGAAGGAAGAAACAAAATAATATAAGTATCTTCTTGTTTCAGGAGTAGTGGCTACATTAAAAAACTGCACTTTTTAGTTTCTACATACATACAAACATGCCTCATATATTTTTGGATTAAACATAAGATTTCCAACATTATATTCAATAGGGTCATCACGAACGGGCTCAGTGGCGCATTGGTACTTTCCGTCGTAGATTTTTGCTATCTGGTTGTTTATCCATAACTTTACGTACAATTACTCGTACGTTAATTTATATAATATACTAGCTACCTAGCACAAATAATGCAGAAAAGTATGACTGTTACAGTATTCATATATATTTTGCCCAGGATTTAATATGCCTAGATATGGTAGTTATCTAGTGGCGCCACCTTTGTTTTAGTTCCAAAAGCTTGCGTGTCCAAGGCACATATAGATGGACGGCGTGCCTGTCTAAACAATATCAAACCAGCCATATTATATGGGGTACATAAACATCAAAGGGTGTCATGGCTCGCTCCAACGAACACATTACATATCAAAACAAGCGAATGCAACGTGTGAATAATGGCAATGTTTATTCCAAAGGGTTTATGGTGTTTTCGTGCTGAAAAAAATACGTAAAAAACGACGTAATGCGAACTACTAAAAATATTATTAATTAACAACATAATTGTTATTTATTGATAAGTATTGTTCATTTCCAAAAAAAGTATATAAGTATCCGTTGTTTAGTATCCATTACAGGTTGATGCGTACTTTGGGGCTAGATGGCGATGTCTATGTTTATTTATTTAAAAGAAAATTCCAAAGATCAGTGTTGTGTAACCAATTTTAAAAAAGAAAAACAGAAATGCATGGACGAGAAGGTTAATGCAGGCCTACCGTAACCTTCTTAAATACTTACTTACACATAGATGTGAAGGATTTTGTCTACACAAACCGCGTACAAGGGCAAAGCAATACTTAATAGAATTTTCTTCGAAAGAAAGATCATTAGTGAATACAGCACAAAATAAATAAATGGGAAACATACAAAACCAATTTGGTTTTCCCATTTAGTAGTCAGTGTATTGCAAGCAACTCCGCCAATATATAAAGAATACTGTTTTTAATCGAATAGGTGAGTATACGAATATGCTAGAGTGGGGCAGTGGGCTGGGGACGTATGTCGCAGAACTGATGGCCGTTGGAGAAGACGAGTTCTAGGGTGGAGACCGCGCCTTGGTGAGCGTAGCGTAGGACGCCCTCCGGCCTGATCGACCGACGAATTACAAAAGGACGCTGGTGGAGGCTAGATGAGGAAAGCGGAGGACCGAGATATTTGGCGCAAAATGGGGAGACCTATGTCAAGCAATGGACTGCAACAGGTTAAAGCGAGAGAAAGTAAGCTAAGGTTGGCCAAAGATAGAGAACACAAAATAGTCATAAACATCCT
Source organism: Leucinodes orbonalis (assembly GCA_019425675.1). Lineage (NCBI taxonomy): Eukaryota > Metazoa > Arthropoda > Insecta > Lepidoptera > Crambidae > Leucinodes > Leucinodes orbonalis. The sequence goes on along the minus strand of PQWD01009855.1, from coordinate 16,799 downwards.
TTAGAGCGATCTACACCGCTGGCGCGTCCTATATATAAACTATCGAAATGGCTAGTCGTTGGATGAGAGACGTCATACTTCGGAGAGCATGTTAGTCAATGTAATCTATTAGCTCTTTCTGATATTTTAGGATGGTTGTAGTTAGCATCCAATTCAAAATAAAACCACAGTTCTCACAAAAATATCATTCAATGTTTGCAAATAGCTTAAACTAATAAAATACAAGTTTGTTGATTTTTCATTCGCAATCATCAAAAAGAACTAACGCATTTCTAAACTCAGGTTAGAGTATTGCAAGCGACGTTATCACTTATCTGTAAACCACTCGTTTATAACCTATGTTCTCAAAACATTATTTTTATTTAGTTCTTTTAAAGGTTATTTTTAAATAACAGTAGTCAACCCTAAAGCCGCTCCAACGGGGAGGTATCGACGGGAAGCGGAGACACATAGCGGATGCGCACCTTTCCTAGTCGGTTGAATTACTTTTAATTTTTTGCCTCTTTTAAAATCGCTTTTATATGGTTTCAATGAATTTAAATATCTAAACACACCGTGTTGCTCCATCTAGCTTCATTTATAACTTGAAAGAGAGCTTGTTGTAATTAAATAAAATCAGAGAAAAGATTAAAAGGTAAACTGAATTTGCGAAACGTTCTGTGTTTTGATTAAAGCTAAATAACTGGACTAGTTGACCCACCTGAATTTTTGATACGATGAATCAAAGATCGTACTCATAATTAAATAGACAATTGTGTGTGAATTTAGAACGGTTTAAATTTTGGCTTAATTATGGCTAAAATAAAGGACATAGTAACAGGCATATATAATAAACTACTGACCAGGTTTTATTACCTAAAATTATCGATCTTATGATAAATAATTTTAATTTCTTTAAATATCTGTGTAATCAATATTATAAAGACCGCTCACCATAAATCGTTTTGGAATTACGATTTTGCCTGACAAAGCATTCAGTTGGCACATTAAATATATAATTAACATTTTGAATTAAGTTGACGTAGTTATCTACTGTATCAAATTCAGCCACGCTTTATAAGACTTATGATAATTTTATGCGGCACTGTGAAATAAACATTTAACAACAAACTAATTATAAAACACGGGTTGCCTACATTAAGAGCAAGAATAATATTAAGATAAGACTAATTGATTATAGTATAAGTTGCTTTCAATAGAAACAATGTAAAGCCTGAGAAGAGATGCTAAAGATTTTATCTAAAGATTTTTCGAAATTATATGTACGTTATCCGACGCTCTTACGGTGAAGGAAAACATCGTGAGGAAACCAGCGCACGCCTGCGAAGAGATTCAAAAGTTGTGCCTGAAGTCGACCAAACCGCACTGGGCCTCTTGGATGACTAAAGCCTAGTCATTCTATACGGGTAGGCCCGTGCCCCTCATTCGACGTTTAATGAGCTGATGATGAAGATGAAGAAATTTATAAACATCAGACTATAACGTCCTACTGTAATGCACATGCCTTTCCATACAGCACAGCTATGGAGAAATTGGGCGTAACCCATCGTGGTCTCAATACAGATTGGTTAACGACTATACGATCCTAAGATAGGACCCGGGGACAGCTCTTAAGGCTCGTCACTGGTGTCTTATCATCCTGACATATTTTATATAACTGTTTTTATAATAAATAGCTGAACTAAATTGATTGTTCAGCAGATTTACTACATCCAACCGTTATTAGTTATGATTAGCCTTTAACGTCTAGCTCCGAGGCAGTTATTGGCTTGTTAAATGTCAAATAGTATGGAAACAAAACAACAAGTCGCCATAGCCATAGTTGAATATTACATGCACGAAAATAAAAAGTCGTACTTAATACTTCTGTATACGTTGCTTAATTTCACGTCATAGAATAAAAAAATGTAACTAACGAAGTATTTGAAGATAAATGTTGTCTTACTGTGTTATACGATAAGCCAACACCGTCAAAGTATAAGATATTTAATACAACGCTTCAGCTATTAATCGCAAGAGACCATTTATCACAAACTCAAGAAAAAATTGCTTTGAGGCGTACAATCCATCACGACGACAGCCAAGCAGATATATGTAACACATATTCGTTATGTGACATTAAACAAAAATTCAATGTCATACCACTTTTTCAAACTTCACACCTCCAGGACACAAATATTATGTTTAACGATTTATTCGTTCAATGACTAAGACGTCATCAACTCTGAAGGATTAAACCAAAGGTTCAATGTTATTTTGTAAAAAAAAACACAGCGCCAATTGTCATGTTTACGCTATGTGGTCGGATTTAATACGAGAATATTGTCTATCTTTATGTGGGGCACTGCCGCCGTCTAGGCGCTTATATTTGGCACGAAGGTCGAGGTACTAATTATGTCCTAGGACCTAGGCCTAAAAATAACTTAACGTTCAAGTTCAAAATTCCAATCTCATGTGTAATACATTATTTCCATTCTCATAACATTTGTGCGCATTAATTTTTATGTTTGAATTGTTGAATTGTTTGTTGACGCCTATAATGCAGCCATAATCCCGTAAAGTAAGATTTCAAAATAATCCATATCAGTACCTAAAAAAAACATATTATCATAATAGAAATACTAAATGTATTCGCTTAATGCAAGATAATAAAATAACAAAATGAAACTTATCTTATTTTCTAGTCAATATTTATTGCAAAATCGGAAGTCCATTGCGTCTGTATATCCGTACTTGTCGAAATGCTTTAGGGAGCATTCGATGCTTAAATACGACCACAACTCCTCTGAATTATGGATCGCACTATAATTCACATAGCAAAACTCTGAATAATACATTTGTAAGAACAACACTCATGTTCTTTCCAAACTATATCCCGGGTGGCATTTACGATCAACGTAGGATTTATAACGGGCATGTTTTTGCGGTGGTCGCCATTTTGAAATAGGGTGACGCCGTCTGGACGCAAATGTCAAGTTTCTGTGTCTGGTATACGCATTGATAAATGACTCAATTGAAATATGTTTACGCGTTTCTGGATTAACATACTGGCGAAAAGTTGAAATATTTTGTAGAAGTTATGTTAAGTACATCAGTAATGTATGTTGCATATATTTAAAGAGATTTCTGTAAAAATGTTTTTAAAGGAATTACTTGTTATATCCTAGAGTTCCAGTTAGTCTAGGAGCTGGCATGAAGACTGACCCTTTGCGGTTACCGTTTTGTTTCCGAACACAAATTACGAAATCTCAGATTTTATTAGATGAAAGCACCAGAAATAAAGCATGATTATGAGACCGGGCCTTTCATTAAAGTAAATAAATAAATATCCAGAGATATATATAAAGCATCTAGCTTATAGCTAGTCCCCAAATTTAGCAAAGCTTGTATCATTGGTACTAAACAACCAATAAACATACTTTTATACTTTATTCTGTTATTAAATACATTTTGAAATACCCAACCCAAACAGACATGTTCATGCACATACAAGTTTGTACTGCTCGGGGATTGAACATGGAACCCTTGGTGCAGTAGCCAACTTCTTATCTGTTAATTTAAATAATCCAAAGTACGTGTGTGGAACATCATCAGATTTAGATTGCGCGTATTTGAAAAATTGATAAGGAAAGCGGAGGCGGGATATCTGGCGCAAACTTGGGGAAACCTACATGAAGTACCTATACTTTTATAGGAAGAGAAAATCATCAAAAGATCATATTTAAAATATTCTAAAAGTCGGACCTTATCGGAAATGGTAACTAATACCAACGAACCGTAAATTCTTAAGTAAGCTATAATTATCGTTTCCCCGATATTCGAACTGTGACGAGTTTGTCTCGGCGCCGTCTAGGCGATGACAAACTTGAAGGTCAAATGGCCGATAAGTTTAATTATAGGCTATTTACGACAATTTACAAATTATACGATAGGAAAAATAGTTATATGAACTATTTTTTTCCTTTAGTGCTGTCTTAACTAAAGGTATATTTTATCTGCCACCTGGCGTAGGCTTGAAATCAATAGGTGATCAGAGGGTAGCAGGAAGACTGCAAAATGAAAAATTACTTTGTGTGATGATTTCCATTTATTTTTGGGACTGGCTGATCACCTGAAAATAAGGATGATTTCGTACTTCGGTGGGGCAGGTTTACACCCTTAGGTACGCTACAATTTTAGTATCGTAGTCGCTCACACCCACCAATCTACATTGGAACCACGTGGTGGGCCCAATCAATCTCCCCATGGCTATGCTGTGCGGAAAACCCTGTGCGCTTGAGAGAATCGTTATAATACCCGAAACTACTACTACATACATTGCAATGCACCTCGTGCGTATTAGCAACGACTTTGAAGTCTTAACTTTAACCACGACCAGAGTAGTAACAGGCTTTATACTTAGGCTTTTTATTTCTGATGCGATAAATCTATGAAAACTTTGTCTTGGTAAATAACTTCTTATGTACGTTTAGGTATGTGTAGGTTAGTTCCTTTAGTGCAAGTAATTACTACATTTCAGTAACTCTGTCTTATCAGCCTCTCGCAATCTGCAAGTCAAAGGTCCAAAGGTCCAAAACAGCTTTCCTCATCCAGGACTTTCGCAAGTCGACTTTTCCAATGACTTGACAATTATTACCTAATAATAAAGTATTATTTTGTTCCTTATATTACAGGTAATACGTAGTTCGATCATAATTGCTTAAATTAAGCCTACTTAATTAGGACATCTTTAATGTATATTACTTTATTATCGAAATGAAGCCAACTTAATTAAGATATCTCTATCTTATTTTGCGTTATTATCGAGTTTATTACCAAATTGTAACTATTTCTATTACCTGCAAAATTTATTGTGAAACATTTCACAAGTAATTTTCATTTGAAATATTTATACCAGGAGTTCGTAACAGTTTTATATATTATCCCAGTAGTTTGAAATTTACAACCCACGCTCTTTAAAATGTTTGCATTCAGAAAGCAGTCTCAGAGATAAGTTACTTTGTTTCCATGGACTCCTTTTGCATGGCTTCGCGGATTGCGTCAACAAAAATGCTATTTTACGCGATTGCAACAAGAAACTATACAGCTGAAGTACGTGTCTATGTTGTACGCGGATACAGAACGTAAAGACGCGGTTTTATACTGAAATGTTTGCTTGTAACAATCTTCTTATTGTTGGGCTAAACCTCTTGAAACCACTGGTATCAGTTGGCCTATTACCTAAGCCTTAATGCCACTTGACATTATTTACGATACCATTACAATACTTACCAAGATAATTTGTAAATTTAGTATTACGGAACATTTTAATGTAAAAAATGATAAATTGTACTGTTGTAGTGATGGTATAATGATTGCGCAGCTAAACTAGCATAAATAGAACGATGAGTGAAAAATTTACTGTTGAGTTGAGACAACAATAACGATCCTATAAGCCCATTTGAATATTATCGAAATTGGGACCATGTATTTTTGTCAAAAGGGGTCTCGCGCCTTGAAGTCCTGAAAACGCAATATAGATATAATGCTCATCTAATCTAGCGATAAATAAATCAAATACTCGGTTCCACGTATCTGGCAATACCACATTCGTTTTTTAGGTAAAACAATAACAATTGAGAAGTTTCCATTATGTGGATAAAAAATTGGAATTCCAATGTCTTTCGAATCGATACGTTCTGTGGGATGAATCACTGAATTGGCCCACAAAATTTAGTCTCGCCCCGCCACTTTTTCACACTAGCTATAAAGTATAAAACATAAACATAATCAACTTTTAGTACACATTAATGGCCGTAGATATATTCAGGTAAACTATGAATATCATTCATTTATTCATCGTAGAGTCACCGCAACAAGCCTTCTAGGCGTCAATTATTAATATTGTTATTCCTTCACCACAGAAATGCATTGCAAAACTCTTTTCAATAAGCTTTCCAGATTTACGACGTGTTGTACAGTCATATTGTTGTAGTCGTCCAGTACTATTACGTCGTAAAATCTAGATCTTAGCACTTCGAAACCTATGAACGTAAAGATTTTAATACTGTTATATGGTAAAAGCATCATAAAACTGCCGTAGTGATTCTGCTGGTGTATTTCTTCTTATCGTATAAGTATAGCTAGATTTCTAAATGAATCGGTCATATTTTATGTCAATTCATCAAGATATTATCTATTATATCTTTAATAGTTTTATGCAATTACCTTAAGAACTAAAAAACCGACTGCAAATCTCTGTAATTTTTAATATTCCACCAAGTAGTTCATATTTTTAGGTTTTTTCGAATTTGGTGACAAAAACCACCATTACTTATTTTTGTTATATTTCATGTGACTTAGTGTCATCGCTATCAAGACGACTCTAATTCAACCAAAAACTTCATAGCCTACGAGTATTAAGCCATTCTGATCCCATTATAGCTTGAAAATACAAATTATACGAAACATGTAAATGTACTCGAACATACATAATATGTCGCAGTATGAAAAAATTAAATCATGTTAAATAACTCTGCCTTAAATAACGATAATATCCGAACAAAACAAGGGTTGACAACCTTTTGTAAAGGCAAAGATACAAATCGACTATTGATCCCTTTGCAGCAATATTGTCATGACATAAAGCGCGTTCGAACCTTTCAGAGCAAATTCATTCTAGTGCATTTATAACTTGAATTGGTTTGTAATTTTTTGAAACTTAGTGAAGTTATTTTTCTTGTCAATTAATAAAAAAAATCTCATTCTGTAGAAATAAGTTTTGTTATGACTTCAAATATCAAGATTATTTTATCTTTTTATTAAAAAAAAACAGTTATATAAAACATATACGCTACTAACTAGTCACATATGTTTAATCATGATAGGTGAATTATTATTACTACATATTTTTGAGTTATGATTGATACCATATGAAGAGCAAAAAAGTGTTATTTCATATTAAAATAAAATTTAAATATCATGTTGTTTAGTTGAAAAATAGCATACTGTTTTTACTTAAATGTTTCTAGTGATAATTTAAAAGTATTTTTTATCAATAAAAAATAAATAAAAATCGAGGTTCATGTACAGAACCTTTATGCGTTTAGGCAATTCGTGATAACTTACTTTATTGCTTACGTCAAAATACAGTCACCACGAGCAGCCTGTCCTGACACAAAGTATAGTAACATTTTATTTACAAATTAGTTATGAAATGATTAGAATTACATTGACTAAATAAATATTTAATAAAGAACATTATTCAATATTATATTAGCATCATACACATACATCACTTCAAAAGCATATTCTTGTAAATGCTAACATAGTTCCCACAGGACACGTGTCCCTTTTAAGCCCTCGTGAATTTCAAATTGAACCCTAAAGATTTATTCAAGGGCATATATAAGTATATTTATGGTGGTAGGTCTGATACTAAGTCATCTAGGAAAGTATCCATCGCAGAAATTGAATTCTTAGATAAAATGCTGTAGGAAGAGTTTGTCTCAAATACTGAACGTCTTGGGAAAGACCTTATTCCAAGACGTTCATTCTTATTATATATAAATTTAACAAATATTATGTCAACCCACTCTTGGACCACCACCTCACTAATTACTTCCACACTAATCGTAAAATTTCCATCCATCTTTGTTAACCACGGTCTTTCCAAAATCATGTAGCAACTTTTAAATAACTTTGAATGGGAACTATTATTAAAAAATCCAAATAACTTGTCACTTGTTTACAATATTGGCTGTACACTAAAATATCCCGACCTCTGAACCAGATCCTAACGACTCAAATCACTCAAGACGGAAATATTGCTGTACGCATACATTCAGGATGTCTGGGAAAACCATCTATACAATACGAAATAGGTCATAAAAATTGGCAAGGGCAACATGGCGCCAGACAGTTTCGACCCTTGCCAAGTGAATCGGCCATAAGTCTCCCAATTTATCGGGGTGCCTTCAACGTTCCTGGAATTGGAACGGGGAACGCGTATGACCTGTTGTCTATGAATCTGTTTACGTTTTTATACTGAAGCGGTTACGGTCACCGCCACCTTTGTCTGAAAGAATGAAACTGTCTTATACTAACTGGAAAGGAAAAATGTATGTGCCTGCTATATTTGAGTTTTGCAATAAATTCTATCGTACTGTAAATAAACTCGAACACACCGTGAATATTGAAAATTATTTAACTACAATGTAAAAAATAACTTAAACTAAAATTATAAAAAAATACCACTGAAATTTTATATGATTATTACCAGTGGAATTAGCTAGTTGAAATTGCAGTTGGCAGGGCACATAATAGTAGCGCGTGGAACGGATGGCCGATGTGGCGGGAATTTCGAGTGACGTGCACGCGATGGGAAACGAAGCGTAGGCCGACCCTCAAACAGATGGACGGAGGACCTACCTAGTCAAGTTGGCTACTGGAGATCGGTCCTCATGAAAATCACTAGGGGAGGTCTTCATTCACCAGGGGATTATAGGCTGTAATGATGATGATAATGATTGCCAGTTGTGGATATTTTTAAGAATATTTCAGCTTTTTAAGTTGATTTCATTAACGTCGTGAGAAAACATTAAAACACGTAGAATAAATACAAATTAATACTTCTGAATTTCTTGAGCCTTATTGACGAAAATAATACTTCGAGGAAAACGTGGCAGTGATCAAATGACACGTATATCATCTACTTATGACATTATGACACTGCTTTGTAGTGAATTAATCAAATTCACTACAAATTCCAATACAAATTCAAATTCCAAAAATAAAGGCTACCTATATGTTAACGAAATATTCCGTTTTAATTTATGTACTTTAATGTAGAGTATATGATTCCTTATAATGTAATGTAAATATATGTACGTTATCCGACGCTCTTACGGTGAAGGAAAACATCGTGATGAAACTTTCATGCACTCCTGCGAAGAGATTCGAAGGTTATGTGTGAAGTCGTCCAATCCGCACTGGACCCGCGTGGACGACTAAGGCCTAAGCACCCTTTACGGGTAGGCTCGTGCCCATCGGTGGGGACGTTTAATGAGCTGATGATGATGACATTCCTGTGTTATATTTTTTAAAATAAATACCCCTTGTGTAAAATCTGCTTTAATAACTTCATAATTTACCGATTGTAAATCACGCCGACGTTTGAGCTTAACAATTCAACAGGAGCATCTTGTAGCCGCCGCAGTAACAAGATCTATGACAAAACATAATATTCTATCCAAGAGACTTTAATTGACAGGGCGGAGCGAACTTAGCTTCTACGAGAATGATATATTTGTTTACCGAATTTAGCCCGGCCAACAACGTAGGCGGGTAAAAGGCACGATTTAGCTGTGCCCCTGACTAAGGCTGTAATGAATCGGTGTTTGCCATCAATCAACGAAATATAAACATGTATATGGGCTGCGTGTAAATATTTAGACGGCCTCGGCGTATTAGCGATGTTTTCGACCATTTGCGAGAGCAAAAATAATAACAATTCTCACACATTAACTGCCTACTAAGCTAAGACGTATGCTCGTTTGGCATTTGATTATAATATACACGTTAGGAAAAGAATAAATCAGAAATATTTCTGTTATGTATTATAACGACCTTTTGGCTTAGATCGCTACAATCCGGGGGTCGTGGGGTTTTTTTATTTATTTATTTAGTTAACCAACAACTTACATTAACATAATTAAAGAGAGGATTGAAATTTGTGCGATAAAGATAATAATACGTGTAAATATTTTACTTTTTGAAATTAATGGAAAGTTACGTGTAATACGGCAAAAATCAACTATCGTAGTCCCAAGCCAGATTATATTATTCGCGATTGATATGATCACTTGGAAAAGGTACTTGATCAGAATTTGTTTAGTTATGTCCTTATGAATGCCTCCATTTAACCAAAAAATATGCTGACTACTGCAGAACTATCGACCTAGATTAAATAAAAAATGTGCGTACTGTAAAATCCCAAAAGCATTTATTCCTTCTGTCATTTCAGTAAGGACCGTAGTCATTGCTAAAACAAAGGCCATGATTTAGAACAACCAACGCCCCTTTAAAATATGCAAGCAAAAAGTATATGAAAAAATAGGTATGCACTCTAAAATTTAGCCATATGACGGTTACGACAGAGGGAACCTAGGGTTATACGTGGCCGCATTTACCCGTAAAGCTTTTTGCTGTTTTAATAATGAATATTTACGACAGTATCCAAGGTTACTTTAAAAATATGAACGTATTGCTATTTCATTCGTATGCTCAGCAAGCTCGTTTTTATGATGAATAAGTTGAGCAACTCTAGGTCGTTCATAGGATGGGAGACTGAAGTATAGAATTTAGAGGCCCTCCATGCTTTCCTCTAGATAATGTTTATTCTAGTATTAGGTAGTATCTTCAAATTATAGTTAACACCACATTAACTTAAACTTGCATGGTAACTCATAGCCTATCTCCCATACCATTTTAGTATGTAAAAGCCTGAGTCCTGTAGTTGTACGTTTTTGGCTAGTTGAGAAATAGATGACAGGTTCATCTTGCCCTCTTACAAAGCTGCCCTAAACCGAAGTTCGATTTACAGTGCATAGCACTCCGATTTCACGGGACAAACACTAGATACCTACTAGAACAACTTAGATTTGAGCTACTAATTAGTTATATTTGTTGAGATATATGTCAATAATTGATTGTCCCTAGTCCACATACTTATACTGTGTATGACTTACCGAATGGTACTTCAAAACGACAGTCGAGCAGCAAGGCATGGCCAGTGGGGCCCGTGGTACCCACCACCGCTCCACCGCGCATCATCAGCTGTGCTTCCAATTCTATCCAGCGACCGCCGCACTCCTGCTGTAATGACACCTTTGTTAATATCATACACCTGTGCAAAGATTGAACTAAACAATATTTTTTAATGAACGCAGATTATTTATTAATCGAGTGCTATCCTAAAACATTAATACAATAACATGAAATAATATAGCTTTCAAAACTAAAAAGTTCAAAGTGGTATACTTTTCAACCGTTATCAGAATTTAACAATTATTCGTCGTTAGATTACGTCGCGATCGCATGTAGATAGACTTCTTTTTTCGATATATTTATATGAGATATTCATATAGGTGAAGCACAGATAATATAATAAATACTATAAGAACCATTTGGTGTGAGATATTCATTTTTGCTGGCACTAGCTTGTCGCATCTTAAAATAAATATGTTGTTTGTGGGGGTTGTCCTCAGCGAGTCTTGAACCAACTTTAAAAAATATCACTTTTAACTTGGTTCTTATTTATCTTAACTTCTACCGTGTTACTTAATAAAGTGCACGTCAAGAATACCGCTGTAATAGGAACAGCACAAGTTTAAATCAACTTGCAAGATTAAGGCTACATACTTCTCTGCATTTTTACACTTCCTTCATTAAAATAGAAATGTGCATTTGGTTTCCAATATACAGATTCCAATCCAAAACTATTCATCAGTCGAGCGACAGAAATTTACTCGTAGATCGATATAAAATAATACATAAGCTCTACTCAATTGGTACAATATATATGTTTAACAAGTAGAAGTGCAATTGATCGAAGCTTAAGGCTACTTCCCAGCTCGTGAACCTCTAATTGTACCAATCAAAAAGTTGCGTGTTAAAAATATGAATTTCATATATCATTTATCCCCACTTAATTTGAATCAACTCAACTTGTCAAATATAATATTAATAAATCCCAGTTCACTGTTGAACATTGGCACATTTAACGTCAGAATCGCGTTCCTCCGGTTTTTTTCATCCAGCTTACACCGTGATTAGCGACCTTACACAAGTCGTTAGTCCACGGGACCAGAAGACGTCCCACACTACGATTGCCAAGGCAGAATAACAGTGTTATTTAAACTAGTTCACGCTTATAACGAAGTGAATGCAACCAGAAATAGAGGCGTTAAAAGCATTTAGACAGTAAAGTGTTATTTCGAACCAACTAAACTGCTCCTATAAATGGAAAAGTTAGATATACTAATAATGCATGTTTCAGTCAACGAACGGTTTCAGTAGACAATTATAGCAACTTCTATTATTAAAAAAAGGAAAATATTAAATTTCTGAAGGTTTTATAGTTACAATCTAAATATACTGGTAGAAAAATAAAGGAAAAATGAAAGAAAACATTTGAATTTGGTACACATCCAAAACATGGAAAACACTTAACATTAACACATCAATCTCAATATTTATACTATTAAAAAATATATTTAAAAAGCTGGTTAAACAGTTATTCTGCAGCTCGAATAGCGGGAAGAACTCTCTTAAGAATAGATTGAGCTTTGAAAGTATGTTAAGCTGGGTCCCAGCTTCTACCTAAGGATGGTTAGCCAGTAACAGGATATTGAGGCCGCATGATGAGTTGCGGATCCAAACCAAACCATAATAGCTATGTTTTATGGGAGGGCAGTGGAACTGTCATCATTATCAGCATATAACATGCTGATAATGATGACAGTGAAGATAATTATAAAAAGGCATCGTTAATACGAAATCAATAACTGTGCGAATCGGAATTTAATTATCTTTTGCAATGAAGGACGAAGCTAAAGTAAGTATTGATTCCGACATTTAATTGCTGGAAATAATTATTGAAGTATTCTTTATTAATATGTAGATCGTCGTCATTAATTTTTCACGTTTTTTTATTTTCAATCAACCCAATTATTTACGAAGCTGGATGCAAGCGTCGAACATTATTCTATAGCTTACGAATATTAATTTTATTTTATAAACATTTTTGAAGATCCATGTCGTGTATTTGGTAAAGAAGTCGGCTCTTACACCAAGTTCAATTTCCGGGCAGTACAAATATTTGTGTGCATGATAAGTACCCATATTCAGACTCAGTGCCTAATTTGGGTCTAGAAGTGGGCCAAAATTGCGTTGTGTGTATGTCAGACAGGTTGTCTGCTTGCCATGACAAGAAAGTATTATTAGGCTAATACTAAAGAAAAGCATTTGCAGAAACTATTTCTAGCTTACACCGAACTGAATCCACCTAAAAATAGAGGAGTTAAAGGCATTTAGACAGTTAAGTGCTATTTCGAACAAAACTAAACTGCTGCTATAGCTAGATAAACAGTTAAGAATCGAAATACCACGAGTAATGAAGTAATTTCGTCAATACAGTGAAGCAATCAATCAGGCATGCTGTCTGTACTTGATTCCTTAGATAAATTCATTTTAAATAATCTTGTTACTAATATGAATAATCCATACTTCGCAATGTGACCTATCTTAATTGTTAAGGTTGTAAATTAACTCTACTGAAACTCTATTGCGCAATATCCGAGCGTTTATACGCAATTCTCGTGTCATTTGACACCACAAATGCCAATTATTAAGAAGAATTAATTCAAGAGCCTCAGTTATGGTCCTACAACTTCCTAAAGATTTTATTTCATACTTTTGTTTATGTTAAAAGGTTTGGATATGATTTTCTCGTTAAACTTATTACGTAACTTTGATAAATACCACGCCAACACCTACGCCAACCAGCCCGATGGACGTCTTCTAAAGTGTGATTGGATGAAGATAGTATCTTCATCCATCTCGGAAGATCAAGATTACTAGCGCAAAGTGAGGAGATGTGATACGTTAGCCCTTTAAACGCCAATGACACCTAAAACATTAAGTTCTCAGAAACTTTAGTTCAAAGTTCAAACTTTAAAATATATTTTCCATATCACAAGAGTGTTTCGTTGTTTTCCTACGATTTACCACCAACATTTTCCGTATAGAATGAAATCTCTCATCCACGAACGTAGATATCAAAGATGCCTCGTCCTGTCTAGTACAGCATACCTCAATTAATTCAAGAACGTTCTCGGCTATTTCAATTATAAACAACATTGGAGCGACGGGCTACCCGATGCTAAGGATGTGTCAATTTTGTGATTTTGAGAACCCGTCGATTCTAACCATACCATACAAAATGTGTTCAGTTTGAAGCTCAAATAAAAAAACAAACCTCTAAAGTACTCGACCCATTTGGTGTAATGGTTGAGACTTCAGCTATTACACCAAGGGCAACGGGTTCAATCCCCGGCATTACAAACATGTGTGCATAAACATGTCAGTATGTTTTGGTCTGGAAGTTATCTATGCAAAATATGTATATATTTACAAAAAAGTAGTATATATTTATAAGTGTTTGTCCGTCGTTAAGTAACCATACTACAAGCTTCACGCCAAACTCGGGCTCGATGGCACTGTGTAAATGTTAGTGAATATTTATTTATTATAATTCTATTTAGCTTACAACGCTTATTTTTCTTATTTATTTGGGATATTTTGGATTAATATAGTATAATGATAATAATTATAAAAATGATAATAATAGAGCGTCGGTGGCTCAGTGGTGTGGACTGTCGCCTTCCTACCGGGAGGGCTGAGGTTCAAATCCCGACACGTACCAATGTATTTTCAATTTTCGAAAATATATGTACGTTATCCGACGCTCTTACGGTGAAGGAAAACATCGTGAGGAAACCTTCATGCACGCCTGCGAAGAGATTCGAAGGTTGTGAGTGAAGTCGTCCAATCCGCACTGGGCCCGCGTGGACGCCTAAGGCCTAATCACCCTATACGGGTAGGCTCGTGCCCCTCGGTGGGGACATTTAATGAGCTGATGATGAATGATAATAATATCACGCCCTTCACGACATGCATCTTATTAAGGAATAAATTTGCCCATCATGACTTAATCGCATGATGATCAGGAATGAAACTAATATAAAGAAATATACCAAATAGATTTTAAAACTAAAGGTTTTACCTTTAACCTTTAGTAAACCTTAGTAACCTTTAGTTTATAAATCTGTGGTGTCGCAGCTATCTGGTTAAATTAGCCATCCAATTGGATGCCTAGACCGTTCGTTAAACGCCAGCATCCAACTGTATGCCTAGGCCGATAGTTGATTGAACTAATATCAGTCAACGTTTAATATCTCGGTGTATTGAAAGTAAGCCCTTCCGACATGCCTGAGTAAGGCTCAGCCAAGTGATTCAAATAAAGTTCTGCTATTCACCACTGCAGCGCTAGTATCATCAAAATAAATATGGTGTCAAAAGCGTTAACAGTTAATGGGAACGTAGTGATCACTTGCTTGGTAAATGTTATGGTTTATAAGCAAAGCTAGTGGATGTAGCTTTAAATGAGACGAGCCGAATCATAACAGGCTGTTTCAAGCCTACACCGATCAACCAACTATATCCACCAGAGATTCGCAATCCATCTTAGCTCTTTCTAGAGAGCTAGCAACCTCTCTAGAAAGAGCTAAGATGGATAGCGACTCTCGGCACCCAATGTTCGGTCACATTCCTGTTGCCCAGAGGTTAATAAGTCGTAACAGCTTTATAAAAGGGACTGTTTCTCTCTCAACTGACCCCGAGTTATCGAGACTTAATCTATGGCGAGCAAAGATTGGTTCCCGTATTCCGGTTACCTTTGTTCCCCTCTGGGAAAGTTTACCTCCTGGACATGAACTGTCGTGGCCGATCTGGAGAACTCTGAATAGGCTTCGGACGCAGACTGGCTGCAGCAAGGAAAATTTGGCTAGATGGGGTTTTTTGGATGGTCAGGACATTAATTGCCTTTGTGGTTCGGCCCAAACGATGGCCCATCTGACATCGTGCCCGGTGTGCCCTTCCAGCTGCACGTGGGAGGACCTCTAAAACCGCTAAAATTTGAATGTGTGTTTGCCTTCGACACGCTAAGAAGAAGAAGAAGCAAAATTAAAGTGTTTTGTGTAAAACATGAATGCCCAAGAAAAGCAACTAAATGACTAAACAACGTTAAACGTTGCGGTGAACGTCATGGCTAGTTCTGCTTTAACCATTTAATTGAATGCCGGCGTTTAACGAACGGCCTTGGCGACTAATTGGATGGTTAATTTAACCAGATGGCTGCGTATGCATTGTATTGAACTAACGATTAATAGTTTAGCAAACACATAAAAAAAGTTACGCAATCAGGACTCAAAACACAGACAAAAAAGAGAGCGCAAAGAGATCGTGAATTAACGACCCACTGTCCGGCAATCCGTAGTCCGACCCCAAAGGCCGCCATTTATTTGGCATTTTTGCAGCGTGCGAACTCTCATTCGTTCTAGTCACTCGACATTTGTGGTTTTAACAAGTTTGTGCAATACAAATACATCGGCTTTTTCGAGTTTTTTAAGCGCTCGTTACTGTTTGTCTTGTATTTTATTAGAGGTTTTTTCTTGGTGTTGTTTTCAGATCGATTTAAGTTTGAAATCACTGATATTTTTCTTTGTGATACAAGTTAATAATATAGTTAAGAACCTAACTGATGTGAACTAGCAACTCTTGAATGATCATAATATTGATCTATTTTGATATTTAACATATAGTAGGCGTCTTTTCGAGTAACCCTTTTATAATAAGAGGAGTGTAATTTTAATAACTTTCTAACTCAAGTTTTAATATTAGCAAATTAAAAATTAAATTAATAAAAAACCTTTTTGGGTGTAAAACGATATCATTAATTTTATATCTTTACAGTTTTTAAACCTTTAAAATATATTTACGAAAAGGAACTTTTTTTAAAGGGTATTTGATTCCCCACCATTTAAATTTAGTGGAGTTTAGTGGAGTTTATTTAATGGAGTTCATCTGCCAAATTACCCAAATCAGTATGTTCCCTGGATACTAAAATAAATTTGAATCGCTTATTTAAAACGTCATCTTGATATCACAAACTATATGATTTAGCCCGCTCTGGTCCATTA